>VZTA01002824.1:200637-227148 GCA_013398855.1 Mohoua ochrocephala
TGTGCCCGGGGCCGCCCTGCGGGAGCTGCGCCGGGGCCGTGCGGCCCTGCTCGCCGCTGGTGCTGAGCTCACGTTCCCGAAATGCTGATGCGGGCTCAGCGCGGCGCAGTTCACCGGGGCGGCTGCTGGAAACCCGGCGGAGCTGGATTTCTTGTGGAATCGCGGGTGGAGAGGAAAAAAATATTGGAACAACGTGGGGTATTCCAGTCAAAATGCGTAAATTTCTAGTCTTTGGAAGTTGTTTGGCTTTTCTTATTTTCCTGCCTTCTATTTTCACTGTGATGTGAAGTATTGCATAATTTAATGTCACCTTTTTGTCATTCGCGGTGCGGAATGCGCTGGGCAAGGCGTGTGCGTGTTGTAACAGGGACTGGTGAATGCTGAGAGCTCTGCGGTCACCTCCCAAGCGTGGTGAGACGAGGATTACCGGGGTGGCTCTAGCGCAACAGCTGATCTAAGCAGGGGAACAAAATGGATTACTAGATGGCAAGCCAGTGAAAAATCTCTGTGAGGCAGGAAAGGCTGGTGTGTAAGAGGACACCGATTTGCTGTGTATTGGAGTAGAAAAGGTCTCAGAGTTCAGCTGTGCAAAGTTTAGTGAAGGTTTTCTGTTAAGGCCTTAATATGTTCGATGCATTTCATTTGAGATAATGAATTGTGTGATTTCTTAGGGTGAAATGGGTGTCAGCGAGCTCCACTGACTGCTGTGGGAATCAGTTGTCATACAAATTGGGCCTATAGTCTTTTTTTTCTTTTTTTTTTTCTTTTTTTTTTCCTTTTTTTTTTGTAAATTCTTTTGATAGAGAATAACTGGAAGATGATTGAGGGCACTTCAGAAATGGAGCCACTAGGGACTGACCGGGCCCCGAGTGCCCAGTGGGCTCTGTGTGGCCAGAACTCTGGAGTGGCCTCTGGGAAGGCACAAGAGTCAAATGTAAGTGACTGTGGGGTGGATTAAAAGGTGAAATAACTTAATGCAAAATAGCCAGCTCTTTAAATATGCATGATTTGTTCACATTGAGGTTTTCTGTGACAGCTCCCCAGGATGCTGAGGTTGTGGGTCCGTATCGCAGCTGTCAGTGAACCAAGACTCCTAATTTGGCATTGTGTGTCCCTTTAAATGTGTCACTGCTCTCACAGCATGGCACTTAAGATTTGAACTGTAAAATTTTTTTTCTTGTATTTCAGGATAGTTAAGAGACTTTCTATTCCTTGCCGGGTTTTCCAAGTGTATTTTCTATGCTATTGGCAAATGATCTGTTTCGGTTAATAAATAACATATGAATAATGCTTATTGTAGAATTTCACAAATTTTTTTTTTCAGTATTAAACTTTACTTTCCATTTCTATCATGTGCATGCATACACATTTTAAATTTCTTCTAAGAAAGGTAGCTTAGAGAGACTGTTTAGTGCTATCTTTAGATACTTCTACTTTAATAACATTTTCCTGAAATAGTGTATTTATATGCATAAGTGAATATAAATATGTTTTCGTTTTTTTAAGAGTTATTTTCTTAGGCTTCTAACACCATGAGAGGATTCTTGCTGTTGGCATGTTCTTAGAACATGAGTAAGAACTGAACAAGGGTAAAGCTTCTCACTGGAAGGTTTAGCATTAGGAATTATGTTCCAAAGAGCTTGTTTAAACAACATCTTGTCCACCGGAGATCAAGAGAAAAGATATGTCAGGTTTGTGGCAAGAAGTTTTTTTGTTTTCTTGATGTAGATGGACAAATTTAAATCCAGAACTAGCTGGAGATAAGAGGGAGTGGACAGGAGAAGGAAGGAAGATGTGGAAAAGTGCCATTCTGAAAAGACTGGACCAGATAAAAAGGTTGCATGAGAAATGTGGTTGATACAAGGCACCTGAAATATTAAGCTCTAATTCTCGTTTGCTTTCATTTATACCTCAAGCTAATGCTGTGCTTCAATCATTCTTGAGTATTAGAGCTTGAGCTGATCAGATTGTGACGTTACGTGCCATATGTGCCGGCAGAAAGCAATACAGTGTGATGGACCAAAGATGCAGCTTGAGCTCTAATCTTGAGTTTCCCTGCTGTTCTTTGCTTTTTAATTATTATTATTTTTATTTATACACGTACTGACCTACCACTGAATGTCAGAAAACCTCACAGATTTTATAGAGGGTGATGTGTAAGCCTATGTATATTTATAATTTCATGATAAAATGCTGCTTATTACTTTGACAGCATAATGCTTATGAGAGAAGTCTGAGCTCATCAGACTAAAAACCATCAATTACATGAAGATCTTCTCTAGAAGGTTTACTGTTCTTTTCTAGCTATTTGTGTTGCACTGACAGGGAATGCACACTAAATATTATCATAATACTGTTAATGGATGAGCTTATCAGTGTACTTCGGCTCTTTTTCAGAAGTTCAGTATCCAAACTAAGTTTGGGTGTTGTGATACATTTTTCTTTACTGTGGCCCAAAAGTGCTGTTGCTAGTCCTGTATCAAATCTGGAGGGTAAAACTATTCTTTACCCTGATCTATGAAAATTAAGTAAATGAAACGTGTTCAAATGGTCGGAGGCTTTATGTTCAGGACAAACCTCTTGTTTTTAAAAAGCTACAATGGAAAATGGAAGACAGCTCACAGATGCTGGATTTTACTTAATGTAGGTGTACTCTGAAGCAAAGTACTGAATAATACGCTCATTTTGTCATCAGTGTAATATATAAATAATTAAGACAAGCTTTGAAGCTGTGTAGGGTGGCTTCCTGTTTACACTTGTGTCCAGTAGAGCCAGTTGAAAAGAAAGCTGGACTTGGTGTTCCTTTCTTCAAAGGAATTCTTGGTCTGATTTTTTCTCTAGTAGTTTTCTGATGGGGAATCTCAGTATAGCTTTGCCTAAGCCTTACTTTGTCTTTTGACAAGGAGGTTAATTAGTTTATATAAAAACCACCAGTGTCATAAAGCATAATAAAAGAGAAGTGCAAATGCTTTTGATGAGGTTGTGAATTCAGGTGTTAATACTAAACTGCTGGTTAAATTTGTGTTGATTTTTTTTCCCCCTTCAGTGTATGAGGGTAGGGTTGAATCTTTTTCTCTGGGACCAAAAATCCATATCCAGTTGCCAAAAGGGGAAGTTGAAACAGGGCTAAAACATAAGGAAAAAGCATCTTTCTACAAGTTCTGGATTTTGATTTGTGGATCTATGTATCTTTCTTTCTTGCAGCAAAGCTTTCTGCAAGCCAGAGTTTTCATTTTTCCTTTTGACTTTACAAGCTGAGGGTGTGCTTATGGTCTCTGGGTGTGTTTTTCACGAAACCCATCAAATTACTTGGTGCTTGGAGTCTTCTGTGACTAAAATGAGAATTAGACCCAGCCATTTTAAGAAGTTAGGCCATTTCATCTGGCACAACTAGGTCTCTGTTGTTCCAAAATAAACTCTGCTGCTATAATCAAATGCTTTGCTAGTCAAATGTTCTGGCAAAAATGTACGTGGAAAAAAATTGGCATACAATTGTGAGGAAGGTGGAAAATTTGGAGGTTTAGACAATAGTGCAAAAACCCGTGTTATTAGGGCCTAAGTTTTTGTATCCCTTCAAGTTCATTGGTTTAGCATTGGTTTATGGTGATCATTGAGAAGTTTTACTGGAGTAATTGTCTCTTCCTTTCCTCTCTGGTAAATAATTAATTTCTTGTTAATAGTCTGAGTGTTTTATTTGGTTTATTCAAACTTACTCAGATTCTGTGCATCTTTCCCTAGTAGGAGGTAGATAGTTTGTTAACTCCAGTTTTCCAAGGATGAGATCCCTGAAGAGTGCCTCATGTTTTCAAGTTGTCTTGGGAGATGGGTTGCCCAGAGCTGGTTGTCGTTCAGTTGCTGGATCTGCATAAGTGAATGATTTCATGAGGGAATTAAGAACAATTTTTATGTCCCCTTTTGAATTATAAGGGAGAGACACTGGGAACTATAACCTACTGCTGTGGATGTCTTGCTCTGTGTGGTCATGTCCCCTCCCTTTATTCATTTTTCGGATCACTGTTGCTCCGGTGTCTCTCCCTGTTCCTGGGGCTATTGCCTCCTGCTCAGGGCTCATCACTGGTACTGGTTTCTTCTCCGGTCTTGAATTGATGATGAGAGTGCACCGAAGTCAGGGTAAGACTTTGCTACTGCCAGAAAGCAAAGCTCTGTTAGTTCCTTGTGTCAGCATTAGTGCCCTCGTGCCCATGGAGTGAGTAAATGCCTGAGTTGCACCTGGCTCAGGTCTGGCTCAGCACAAAGCCCAGTCGTGGGGCTGGGAGCTGGCTGGGATGAGTGGCAGAGTGCAGAGCTGAGAAGAGGCAGTGCCCCTTTTTGCAGTAGAAACATGAGATTAAACTGAAATTTTCCTGCTGTTAAATCGTATTCTTGTAGCTGCAGGAGTGCTGCTAGGTGGGGGGGGGATTGGTTTTTTGGGGGGTTTTTTTAGAGCTCCTGATAAGCTGTGTAGCTTGGCTGTGTTAGCAGGTTTCTCCCCTCATCCCCAGTTCTTTTTCAGCAGATCAGCTTAGAAGTTAGTTGTAAAGTCTTTTTACCATTTGAAAAAGAAAGTTGAACAGCTTCTACTTTAAGTCATACTTAAGGAACCAGGCAAGATTTAGCCAAAAGAAGAATTTAATTTAGGTTCCCGAAGAGGAGTACATGCTGCAATTCTCATATCCTTGGAGGAATTGAATTGCAAAGGAGCTTGGACCTTTTATCTGTGGGAGTTTTAAACAAGCACCAGGGCCCGAGCTACATCTGCCCACTTCTCCTTTCTGCTGGCTGGACAGCTCATTAGAACACTGAGCCAACAACACGAGCTGGTGCAAAAGCTCCTGCAGTGACAGAAGTGAGGAGTGCTGAGGAAGGGCCAGGAACAGGCAGCTGGAGGCAAATGAGTGCATGGGAGTCTGACAGCCAGCAGGCACTGTCTCAGGCCACCTTGAGCTGGCAGCTTTAGATCCTTCATGAGGGGAATAGACAGAAATAGACATCCTTAGGAGGGAAGAATGGAAACCCCTGGCTTAGCTGTCGTACGCCACTTCAAAGCTAAGGTAAGGAGAGATGGCATTTTTAGTGTGCTGCGCTTTTTATATGTGTTAGAAATCTAGTCTGTGTGCTGTGAGAGCTCTACATAATGGCATAGTAAGTGACTCTTCTGCTCTTTGAACTTCACTGTTTGCATTTCAGAGAGGAAAATTTTACATATTGCAGACTTAGTAAGCACAATATTTTCACAGTGCTAGAGGATTGATTTCTTGGTAGATTTGTTTATCTGGCCCCCTATTTATGCATAGGACAGAAATGGAAAAGTTGCAGATGCATTGGCAGATCTTAATTATGGCTTCATAGTCAACCTCAAAATCAATTACTTAATCTTATTTAATTTTTGTAATGCCACTGTGTTCAATCCTATAAATCTGCATTTTTATTTTTGTTGGTAGCCCACATTTACTAACCAAGCAGAAAATAAGATATTGATCAGGGCTAAAATTCTTTCTTTCCATTTAGGCTGCCATCATGACGGCTGAAGAAACGGTGAACGTTAAAGAAGCTGAAATAATTAAGCTAATACTAGATTTTCTGAACTCAAGGAAGCTTCACATCAGTATGCTGGCACTTGAGAAAGAAAGCGGGGTCATTAATGGCTTGTTTTCAGATGACATGCTCTTTCTAAGGTAGGACTTCTTTTTCTGGTGCTTAAATACCACAGGTATGAAAACACAGGAGTTGGACTGTGATTCAGTCAGCAGCCTCGTGCCCCTGAACAGGAGATCTTAACTTGTGCCCTCATCTCATTCTGCTTTTTCCTGGTCCCATTCTGTGGCCCAGGCCTGCAGTGTGTCCCAGCTCTGGAGTCACTGACATCCTTCTGTGAGCCACTTGGAGTCACTGACCAGGCAGCAGCAGCTTACATTGACATAGATTTTTTTATGTTTGCTTGTTCATTCTAACTTTGTTATTTTTCTGGCACACCAAGTGCCAGAATTCAAGTGGGAAGGAGCCTTAACAAGTGCCAGTGTCAGTGCAGACTGAGTTGGGGGAAAACCATAGGCACAAAATAGAGTGGGAAAGCCAAGACCTGTGGGCATCTGTGATATGTCATAATCTGCTTACCAATCACCTGGCCCTGAAGATGTAGTTGATTGACTTCTAAAATGTTTCCACAGTATTTTAATGCTAAGATCAAGGACAAGTGATTTCCAGAGCTTTTCCCCAAATATATTATGTGCATTTCAAAATAATACTTAGAATTATCTTAAATTTAACTGGTGCCTTGGGTTTTAACTTTTATATTTTTCAAACCCTGTATTGCCTGGTGTGTAACTCTGAAGTTCCTTGTGGCCTGTGAGCTGCTGTTCTCTCCTGCTGCTCAGACATAACAAACCCTGCAGGCTTCCACTCCAAGGACACCGGGCCCCAAATGTGTAAACTAAAAGCCTCTAAAGGGGGGGCAAACTTGGGGGAATTACATCATGAAACTGAGGTTATAACTGGAGAATGAACCCTGAGATGCAAATGAACCAAACTTATCAAAGTGTGAAGACCTCGTGACCCAGGGTCCATCTTGGGTGTAGCCTCTGGACTGCCCAGGGTGTACCTTTGAAGGCCCTTCAAATAAATACCTTCTTTTATTCTCTTATTCGTGTCTGGTCTCTGTGTTTTAGGTGGCCATGTAAGGCATCATAACAACACAAAAAGAGTATCTTTTATCATCAAGGCGTGAGGGTTGGTGCAATTTACCATTCAGGATATTGCCCTCAATATTATTATAAAAGAATCAGTGTACATCCACCCTAGTTTTTCAGCACTGATGTTTGCTGTTCATGCCAAAGGTACTTAATAATATCGAAGCATGAGAAAGTCATTTATCCAGCTGTTCTTAAAACATTGAAAAGTACATTTTATCACTGAACAAATAGCTAACCTGGCTTCCCTTTTCATTAAAATTATATATATTGGACTAAAATGAAATGAAAGAAGAATTGCAGAAAGATTCAAGTTACTAATCCAAATATTTTTTTGTTTCATTGTTAGCTTAGTTGGAGAAACTCATCCTTCCCTTGTAGGCCTGGGCCTTTGATAGAGAGCTCTGTGTGATAGGAGGGCACGAAGAAATTGAGCTGCTCTACCTGTGCAGTCCAGCCCACTGATCCTGGAACTGGAGCTCCTGCACTGGCGCCCTTCCTGCCAAGCTCTTCCTCTTACATGCTTAGTATGGGAGCTCTGTGTTTTCTCATCCCCTTCATAAAATAGTCCCAGCAGTATTTATACAATTAAAATTAACTCATTTTTTAAGTTCTCTTTCATTAATTGGGGTGTATTCATTGAAATGATACCTTTATCAAACTCTTCAAGTGAGATTTTTTTTTTTTAAATAAGAATTACAGGTAAAGCAGGAGACACAGGACCATTTTGACCTTTTTGAGGTGCCTTTAAAAGTACTTAATATTTGTCTTTCTAGTATGCAGTTGTTTTTTCAAAATATTGAGAACAGACTTGGATTTTGCTCTTACTGTTAGTCTTATTAGGCAGTCGTCTTGGCATCTGTGCAAAACATTGACTTTTCAAAGCAGATTCATCACCTGTTGTGTATTTAAATTATTTTTTATTATTTAAATGAGCTGCTTACTTAGAAGAGGGATGTTCTTGTCCAGTAACATTCAAGGAATTATCCTTTCTTTCACTAGGCAATTGATTCTTGATGGCCAGTGGGATGAGGTTCTTCAATTTATTCAGCCTCTTGAATGTATGGAGAAGTTCGACAAGAAAAGGTAAAATAGAATGTATGTCAGAGTTCAGGGTTTTTTTGGGTTCTGGAAAGTATGTGGATTTCTAAGTATTGTCTGTAAAAAATAGTTCTGAGTTTTTCACCTCAGTTTTTGGTGGTTTTTTCTAGTCTGTGTGCTGTTCCTGAAGAGAGTGTGTGTGTGTGTGTTTAAACTTGTACTTAAAATACGTGCACACAATCTGTAATGAGCTGTCACGTGCCATACACTTTAGGAATATGATGCATGTTGTACAATCTTTTAATAGATGGCTGCTCTGTCATACTTCTATTCAAGAAATAATATGATTTCTATACTTGGTTTTTTCTAATTAGCCTTCTGTTATTTGTAATCGAATCTTTCTGGAAGGAATTATGGAGAAAAATATTTCCTGTTTTCAAAAAAAATGTTGTGGTTACCAATTTGTTAAAATTTCGTGTCAGAGTTCCTTGTCACGACAATAGCTATGCCTAACTCACAAATTTGATGTAAAATAACCTGCTTGTCTCTAGAATAATGTTTAACTACTGGAGCAAGATGTACAGTGTTTCTCTTCTCACCTGCAGGTTTCGTTACATTATAATGAAGCAGAAGTTCTTGGAAGCCTTATGTGTAAACAATGCCATGTCGGCAGAGGATGAGCCTCAGCATGTAAGAATTGCCTCTGGTTTGGGAATTTTTTTTGTTGTCAGAAAATCTCTTGAGATTAGTCTGATTAAAGGCAGAGCAGAAGCTTCCAGCATTAAATACACAAATTTTAGCTATTACCAAATGGTTTCATAAACACTGGAAGAAGTATTCAGTATTCTTTGGCAATGAGTGTGGCTCCCTGGTCTCAAATACAATTGTACATAACAGGGTTGCTTGAAACTTTGCAGATAGATCAGTGACCATGTGCTGTGTCTGTGGTCCTGACCCTCAGATTTACTTTAGGCTGTTGTGCTAAACTACAGGGCTCTTCTTTTTTTTTTATTACCTTTTTTTTTTCCCCAGAAGTATTCTGAAACAGGCCTCAGAATCACAGAAATTTATTGTGGTAATTTGGGCTAGATGAAAGTTTGAATGAATCTTACACTTAATTTCTGTTGGTTTTGGAGAGAAAGGTCAGAATTGTTTTTTTGAGGGAGCAGATGTGTTCACAAAGGACTCTTTCAGTTAAATGTGCAAACAGCAGGGGTTGTGGACTTAAGTTTTTGATGTGGAAAGAGACATTAACTCAAACTGGCAAAGAAGGTGTGCAGATTGTGAAATTAGTTACAGTTTTTCATTTATGTTGACAATACAGTAATACCAAATTTCTAAGACAAAAATGTTATGAAATTAAAAATTAAGAATGACAGTAGTCTTAAGACAAGTGATTTTGTTTTCCAGACTGAATTGATTTTAATTCTCTGTCCCTTTACTTTGTATTTCAGGGTTTTCTCTTGACAGAGTAGAGAAAGTTTAAATTAAGTCCATAATTATAGTTTAAATGGGAGGTGTACTAGTTCTTTGATCGCTCTATCTGTATACTGCTACTAGATAGCAGTAGAGGGGAAAAATCAGATTAACGTTCCTTATTTTGTTGTAAACGTTACCAAATTTGTTGGCGTGTTGTGGGTCAAAGGCTGCTGTATTGAAGTATCTAGGTAACATGGGTAAGTGGGGATTTTTACTGGTTTTTAAATCTTTGTAACTAAAAATGTCAGGGTTTGTGTATTTAACATGATTCTTGGCTCTTAGCTATCAACGGGCTTTGTAATAAAGCTCTCTCTTCATTTGGAGGTCTTATCTTCTGAGAACTCTTTGAACTTTTTTAACATTTTTGATTGAAGAACAGAAAATATCAGTATAAAAGCTACTAATCACTGGAAACTAGAGCAATCTACAAGGCTTTTGTGAAAAGCTACTGGCATAGGTTATAGAAATAAAGGGGAAAAGAAGTCAGCTGGCTTTGAGAATGGAAGTAACCTTTTGTGCTACAATAGAATTTTAAGCCCATCAAACCTGCAGTGACATGAAAACGTTCCATAAATCTGTAAAAAATGGGACTGGATGGGGGATTTTAGGAAGTCAAAGCATCTAGGAATTTGCCTCTGTTGTAACTGCACTTGTATCAGCAATTTCAGACTCTCTATGCTTTTTAAATTAAAATATAAGCAGTCATAGTAATAAACGAATGATAGCAGACAGATTCTGTTGCTGCCTGCTCTTCAAGTGTTTTCTGGTGGAAACACGTGTGCTACAGAGCGTTGTGTTGCTATTAATGTCTCCATAGCTGGAATTTACCATGCGAGAGGCTGTGCAGTGCCTGCATGCGCTGGAGGAATATTGTCCCTCTAAGGAAGACTACAGCAAACTGTGCTTGCTGCTGACGCTGCCTCGCCTGACCAACCACGCCGAGTTCAAGGACTGGAACCCCAGCACCGCTCGGGTTCACTGCTTTGAGGAAGCCTGTGTCATGGTGGCAGAGTTCATCCCAGCAGACAGGAAACTGAGCGAGGCCGGCTTCAAAGCAAGTAACAATCGCTTATTTCAGCTTGTCATGAAGGGATTGCTTTATGAATGTTGCGTGGAATTCTGTCAGAGTAAAGCAACAGGAGAAGAAATCACAGAAAGTGAAGTGTTGCTGGGCATTGATCTCTTGTGTGGTAATGGCTGTGATGACTTGGACCTTAGCTTATTATCGTGGCTGCAGAATCTGCCAGCTACTGTGTTTTCTTGTGCTTTTGAACAAAAGATGCTTAATATTCATGTCGATAAACTCCTCAAGCCTACAAAAGCTGCCTATGCTGATCTTCTGACACCTCTTATCAGCAAACTTTCTCCTTATCCATCATCCCCAATGCGACGGCCTCAGTCAGCAGACGCTTACATGACCCGCTCCTTAAACCCTGCCTTAGATGGGCTCTCGTGTGGGCTGACAAACCACGATAAGCGGGTCACAGACCTCGGGACCAAAACTTCTCCCATGTCGCACTCCTTCGCTAATTTCCATTACCCTGGAGTACAGAATCTCAGCAGGAGCCTCATGCTTGAGAATACTGAATGTCACAGCATTTTTGAAGAGTCACCAGAGCGGTAAGTGCAGCTGGAACTCTGTTTTTACCTTAGCTTATGTTGCACTGTTTCTGTGTTCTTACCTGCGCTGTAACACTGAACATAATTGTAATACTGAAACATAATTTGGTTGTTTAAATTCTGTTGTAATGGAAACTCTGTGTAGAGGGTGTTTTCTTCCTTATGCTTTTATGATCTAAGTAGATTTTCCTATTTGGGGTTGAGCCTTATGGATTCAGTTTGGGCTTTCTTAAAGTTTCCTAGCACGGACCACAAATAAGCTCTGAGTGTGTAATGTGGTCTAGCTAGGGTTCGTGTTCAGTATTACTGTGTTCTTCCATTCCAGATATATAAATGGACACAGTGACATGCTGTAACTCCCATGTCCTTTCTCCACTGCATTCTGTCCTCAAGTCTCGATAAATTATTTTGGTCCTGACACTGTAAGTTAGTTACTGAAGTATAGTTGAACAATTTGCAGTGAACAACGAAGTCGGTGGAAATGACAGTATACCATTGTTGTGGCATTCCTGTATCACTTGAATTGTTACAATAGTAGCTCAGCTGAAATATTTACTTCATATTTTTCAAGCCAAAGATGAGTAAGGCAGCTGAATGAATGTATTATGCTATTAATAAGTTCTTTAATGAAATGTAGACTGCAAAATTGGCTTCTGAGAGAAATGTCCTGGTAACTGGGAGAAATGGTACTTATCACTTGAGAGTTTATCATCGTGTTTCTGCCTGGCCTGTCTTTTGATCAGCAGTTCTGTCCCTTCTGAATGGCTATAGTCACAATTCCCTAGAAAGCAGCTGCCAGCTTTTTTGGCTCTTAGAGGACCGGGTGGTTAACTAGCCCTGCCCTTGGTTGCAGTGGCCAGCAGAAGACATTTGGGGCCTTGATGATCAATCCAGGCCGCAGCTGGTGTCTCTATTAGTTTTGCCCTGGAGCAATATTCCGTATGTTGTGTTATGGTAAAGAGCAGCTGTAATTAAACTCAGTAAAAAGGAAACAAACACTACTGAACTGATGTCAGCTCACCAGCGATAATGGAAATACTTACAGTAATGTATGTTTTAATATTTATCTTAATACTTTCCTTGAAAGGAGCTGTTTCGTTTGATTAAAATCTTGGGTTTTACCAGGCTCTTCTCAACTGGAGTTTCTGTGGATAGCTTAAGTCTTACGGAAGTATCCCTGATGTTACATTTTTACAAAGTGTACCTCCTGAGGATACTAGTTTATTGTGACTCTTCTAATTTTACTGATCTGTATCAAACCTTATCATTTGTGTGAGTAGGTCAGGGTCCAGTGGTAAAACTGATTTTTGAGCGATTTTTGCTTCCCTTTTCAATATTGGAGTACTAGATTAATTCTGCACAAATAACATCATTGTGTGGGCCAAATAAAGTGGTTAATTGCTGCAGTTCTTTACGTAGGTCTTTTCATGTGAAGTTTATAGTTTGTTACATGTTTTTTCATTAATAACACATCTCTTGAAATTAGAACTACAGGGTCAGAATTATAGGATTAGAACTATAGGGCCAGACCCCTAGTTTTCGAGAAAGAATTACATTTTTCAGAAAAAAATCCAACTTCAGTTCAGCCGAAATGCTAATATTTGCAAGGGTGGAAGCTGAGCTTTATGTAAATCGAGCCCTTGCTTCCACTTGCACATGACAGAAACACTGTGGTTCTTTTACAAGTTGAGTTCATTAAGCAATTTTCTTTTAGTCAGCGGAATTACTTTTGTTGTTGTACAGAGGTACCCAAAAAGTTTAAAATAACTTCTAAAAAAACTTTGCTCCAAGTCACTGAGTAAAAAAGACTTTAAATTGACAAAACTGAAGATGGTCATCCAAGGCTTGTAATGTGTTCTGCACATTTACCGATTGATTGCCAAACCATTTTGGAAAGAGTGTCATGCAGAAATACTTACAATACAAGAAAAGCAAAACCAATATAAACATTTTTCTACCTTGCACTTTCAGGAATGTTCAAGCAGATGGATGTTAAGCATCCATGGATATTAGTTTAACTTCAGATTGGTAGTGGTAGTTAAACTGATATCTTAGGGAAGAGCTTAGTCTCATAGTATGTCAGATACATTTTGTGCGCATAACTGCTTTGAAATGGGAGATTTTGAGTAACGTGTTCGTTGAAGGGTGTAGAATTCAAGTGTAGGGATAGAAAACATGAAATTTGGGTATGCCATGGTAGTAAGGCTTTTTGGAAACTGGCTGTGCTCTGTTTGTCAGGGAGTTTATTTTGTTTAGTGTAACACGTTGCAAGTGGCGTTTTTTTCCTAAGTGGTATCTTCGGTTTGATGTGACTTAAGTAGTTTGCACGCTTGTGTTACCAGATCTTACTCTAGAATGTTATCTTTCTCCACTTGATTTTCTACTCTTAATCTTTCTCAGTTAAGCATCTCTTCTTTTCCATGTTGCTGCGAGAAGTGATACTCCCGTGGAGCCACAGCATCCCATCGGCAGTGAGACTTCGTGCCAGAGCTCAGCTCCAGAAAATGAACCACTCAATGCAGCACAGAATCAGGGATCAGCCAAACAAGAGAAAAATGAGGTAGTGCTTGTTTGTTTAAAAATAATGAGGCCCTTTGAGCTGGGTTCTGATCACTTCATAATGATTTGCCTTTGTGTGGAGAACTTCATGCATGACAATGGGTTGTTTTGAATCTTGTTTTTACTATAGTAAAAATGCCATATTACATCTTCTATAAGAAGCTGCTACTTTTTTGTCCCCCCATTGTATAAAGTTCTGCTGCCATCTGTAATGCAGCTGATTAGAGTGCCTTGTCACATCAGCAGTCCAGTTAAACTGTTGTGCATATCTTTAAAAGAAAAAAAAAACCCAGCCAACAATGTTAGATTAAACAGTGCTTAAGCATCCTCTTCATGTTTTAGTGAGAAATCTTGCATGTAGCTTGTAATTTTTGTTGTTAACGCTAGGTTTCATAGGTCATCTTACATCAGTTCTTGTCTGGAACATAGAGAAATTAAACTTGGGTAGTTCCCTCATAAATATATCTTTGCTATTCAGAATCCAATAGCATTACCTTCTTTTGCATTCATCTTTGAAGGCCTGCGCCTTGCCTATCTTTTCTCTCTTTTTTTTTTTTCCTTAACAGCAGTATGGGGAAAGTGTAATAATAACTTAGAAGAAAACAATGAAAACAGTTTCCTATTCTATTCTTTTTCCACAGTTAAATACCTATCTCTAACTTTGGTAGTGATGAATAACATTGAGTGTGCTGTCTGTTCTGTTTGCAGACTCGGTTTTGATTTTCTTAAGTAAACTTTGTCTTGTCTTCTGACATCTATGTGGGACTGAAAACCAGCCTAACCTTGACAGGGCTGTGTTCTAGTAGGCTCTGGATACTTGCGCGAGGCAGTGGGGTCTACTGTAGGATTAACAAAGTCCTCCAAACTTAAGGACTTCACTCCCCTCGAGGACTTGGAGTCACTTCTCTGCTGCATTGGTGTTCTGTGTGCATGTTGGAAGGGAGGGGAGAGCTTAGCTAGGCATAGAATAGGGCAGGCTTCAGAAGGGAAAAAAAGTAAAACAGGTGCAGAATGCGGATAGAATGAGGGCAGGAGATGCTGTGGTGAAGATATTGGCCAGGCTATTATACACAAGTATAAAAGAATGTAGTACCTGGTGCAATTTCACCTTGGTTTGTTTCCCACATCATACTGATGTAGGTGTATACCTGTATGAGTAAGAAATTAATTTAAGTTTCTTTTCAGAGCTTTATTTTTCCTGTGTTCCTGTAGAGGCTGCTTTAGAAGCCAGAGTTCGTGGAATAGAGCTTCTGGGCAGTATATTTTAGGTTTGCATGTTGGTTTGGGTAATAGTGGCACAGAATCCAAAAAATCACAAGATTGAATAAAATTCCAACAGGCAAGTCTCAGTCATGGAAAGAAGTATAGACAAGAATATAGTTGTTGCTTAGGATTATAACCCAGGACTGGGGAATAGTTCATGAATTTCAAATACAGAAAACGAACGCTTTTGACTTCTGACAATAACTTTGGAGTTTCTGAATTGCAGGTATTCACCATGGGAAACCTAAGGTGATAAATACTTTGCAAATGCAACAGTGCTAGGAAATTATTATAAATTAAAAAAAACCCTGTGTCAAAGAATAAAAAATCATCATGCAAGTATTGTTAATTAGAAGAAATGCAAAGGCTGTTACAAAGACAGAATGCATATGAATTGTCTGAACTAATGCAAAGTTATGAGGATGTCCTTATACAACTTAAAATCATAGATGACAAAGCTGTCACTCCAGAAAACAAACAAAAAACCCACACGAGGGTTTTTGTTTACTTCCACTATTTTTTTCCTATTAGTATTTTTCTATTTTTTTCTATTAGGTAAATATGTAGTTTGACTTTTTTCTTCCGAAAAGGTAGGGCAGTTCAATGTGGATAATCTGGCCTTGGACTAAAGTGCTTTTGGTTTTCTGTTTGTTCATTTTTATCTTGTTCTCAGCCGTTAGCGGAAAAGTGAAAGAAAAATGAGTTTTGGGAATGCTGGAGGCAGCAGGTCCTGGGCAGCTGGCAGTGTGGGAAGCTAAAGACAGTATGTGAAGGAGAAAAGACTATGAGAAAGGAAGTTCAAGTGGTTTTTTGGTCCAGAAAAAAAGGAATTTTAAAGTTAAAACAGGGCACCAATTTCAAAAGCGAAGCGTAACGCTTGGATAGACCACTGCAGAGTTGGCTGCTGGGAGAGGTAAATTGGGTCTGCAGACTGATGGCAGGGAGGTGTCAACATGGCAGAAAATACTAAATTTGTAGTGAAAGTATGACTTACGTAGTTTTCTGATTTTTATTTTCAATCACTTTTTTGTTTTGATCTTAAGTAGTACTTTGGAAGTTTTGTAGGAAAGAGCGGTCTCCTTCAGAATTATGGCAGGACTGCTTCAACAGTGAATAGCATAGGCTGGCAGTGCTTTCTCTTTTTAATACGTAAATTGTGTCTGGTTTTAAGGCAGAATGAAACCATCACTCCTCAGAGGTGAATCTCCTGGCTTTTTGATGCCTGTGTTGAAATACTGAACCAGAAAGTAAATGTTTAGGTTAAATACCACAATTAACTATTCAGATTCCATCTGTGATTCTCATTTCTTTTTAGCTTCGTGATTCCACAGAGCAGTTTCAGGAATACTACAGACAAAGACTACGTTACCAGCAGCACTTAGAGCAGAAAGAACAGCAGCGACAGTTGTATCAGCAGATGTTGTTAGAAGGAGGAGTTAATCAAGAAGATGGAGCTGACCAGCAACAGAACCTCACTGAACAGTTTCTTAACAGGTTGGGGGAGTTTCAGTCTTCCACCCACCCATATCCCTCTGTAAGTTCTCATAAGAACCTGGGTTGATGGTTTGGGTTTTTTTTTAACTTGTCATTTGTTATTAGATCTATCCAGAAATTAGGAGAATTAAATATGGGTATGGACAGTCTTGGAAATGATGTACAAGCACTTAGCCAGCAGTGTAATGGGAGCAAAGGGATTGCATCTACCAATCCAGCAAGCAACTTCTCATCAGCACCTTCGGATGGTAGCCAGAGGATAACAACTGATAGCCCAAATCTGAATACAAGCACTCCTCGCAAGTGTGGATCAGCTAATCAGATACCCTTTCCTGAAGAGTCACCTGTGCAGGGCAATCAAAGGTAAGTTACTGGAGAGCATTCAGGACTGGAAATATCCTTCTGCTAGCACTGTGGGAGTAGCTGTTTGTATTTATCTTTAGGTAGCATATTAATTTGTGGTTGAATAGGGGTATGTAGCTCATGATCAGTGTTTTCTAAATATTTATGATGGGATTATAAACTCTTTTTTTTTTTTTTTTTTTGACAGCACGCGTGAGGAATAGTGGTTATTTGTTATGGCTTACATTTTATGCTTGTTTTTAATTTAAGACTTTTTATTCCATCTTACATGTACAGTTCTCGTTTATTTTGTGTTATACTAAGTTTCTGGAAGCTTTTTTATGAAATACAAACTAGATGAAGGAAGAAGGGTAGAATGGGAACTGAATTTCTTCTGTTAACTAAAAGTAGTGCTGACCTGAAAGAAACAGTAATTCTTCCACCTCTCTGTGTGTATATATTGTATCTATACATAGATCTGTTATGGAATGAAAAATATTTTAAACTCGCATTCACTTGTTCAGTGCTTGGAGTTGCTGCAAAAAGGGCTTCCCCTTGTAAAAGTAATAGTTTAAGGGTAATGATTCAGACATGTATAACACTTTACACAAATTAATCACTTCTGAGAATGACTGAAACTGTAACTTTAGTCCAAAAAATACTTACCAAAAAATCTGTCCCTGCTCTTGTTTTGTCTTGTGATTTTAAACACTTCACCAAATCAAAACAGTGCATCAGAACATGCTGTCACTCAGCCACAGTCAGAAGACTCTTCGGGGAATTTATCTAGGACAAGAGGCGATGAGGTGAGTTTTCTTGTTGTCTTTTGCCATGTGTGTTATCAAAAGATTCAGTATTTAATCCTGAGTATGTGACAGCCTCTTACTGTTAAGAGATACTTAGAATGAATTCTGGTTGGTGCAGTGCCTACAGAGTCCCAGAACCATTGAGATTGGAAGGGACATCTGGAGACTGAATCCAAACCCCTTGCTCAAAAGAGGGTTGATGAGAGCAGGATGCTTGGGGCCAGGTCCAGTTGGGTTTTGAGTCTCTCCAAGGATGGAAGATGTTCCCCAGCCTTTGTGGGCTACCTCATCCCATGTCTGACCACCCTCACAGTGTTTTTAAAACACCAAAAAAGTCGAAGTGGAATTGGCTTTATTTTATTTGGTGTTCATTACCTCTCGTCCTTTCACTGGGTACTACTGAGAAGAGTCGTGCTCCATCTTCACTCCTCCAGTCACGTATTTTTATACCCTGGTGAGATGTACACATGCACACCCTGAAAAGCCCTTCTGATCTCAAGGCCAAAGAGTGCCAGCTCTTTCAGCTTCTCCTTGTACAACAGATGTTCCGATGGGATGTCTTTTACAACCGTTGTTTTGTGTTTTCCAGGTTGAGACTTTTGAGTGTTGGACTCCAGTCAGTGTGGTCTAAAAACCCAGGGAAATAGTTAGTAGGGAAATAACTGCAATAGGTACATTCCAAAGTTTCTGCATCAGATAAATAAAAATCATAGTCTTAGGTTGTCATGAAGTCACAAGGAGGATGATATAATAAAGCTTAGCATAATTTAATGATAACTTTGTGTACATACACGTTGAAAATCTGATTCCACGTTTAATATTATATTTGGTTTAGAAACTGTGTTTGACTTGGACTGTTTTCACTAAAAATGCAGGTTTGTTCCCCTTGCAAGTTTCACACAGATCAAATATGTTTACCCAGAAATAAACTGTAGTATTGCCCATCTGAGGTGGGCTGTTTAGAAGAAGAAAAGCAGGTGGAAGTCTGGAGGCAGAATGAGAAATGTTAATCTAATGTTATCTGTGAAAGTCAGTTGAATAAAAGAACTTCAAGCATGGCATTCTTGGACTTGGAGAAGACATTGTTTACAAAACTGTACTTTGTGTAATCCAGCCTGTTGTGCTGCTGCTTGTTAATACTTGGCTACAGTAGCTTTACGTTATTCCACAAAGCAGTCACACCTTCTTTTAAATGTCCAGTTTTACACAAGAGAACCTAATTTGACTGTTACCCTTTTACACAGGATGACAAATCAAAAAAGCAATTTATTTGCATTAATACTCTAGAAGACACACAAGCTGTCAGAGCTGTAGCCTTTCATCCCAGTGGGAGTTTATATGCTGTTGGCTCCAACTCTAAAACTTTGAGAGTTTGTGCCTATCCAGAAGTAATTGACCCAAGGTAAGAAAGCTAATATAATAATTTCTTTTTCTGTATCCTAGCACTTCTTTCTCCTGTATCTACTGATACCTGTACATTTCATACCTTTATTTTATTGTCATAAATACAGCAGTGCTCTCCTTGGAATCCTGAACTGCTAAACAAAAATAAGGTGATGTGCTGAAGTATTTGTATGTTTGTGGGCTACTTCTTTGCTCTCTTTCATTACTTGCAAGATGTATTGCCACAAGACCACACCTTTCCTTATAAAAGTGTTATCTTTTGTCTCAACAGTTGGGCTTTTCTGAGTTTACTGGTTGGCCTGTGGCTTTGATATTCCACCTGTAGAAGTAGGAGAGAGCATGTGTCAGTTCCCAAACCAGCACAAGCTGGGCTTCACAAGGTTCAGTTTCTGGCAGGAGAGCAGACTTAACGGTAGAGAAAGCTGTATCTTCTTGAACTTTAACAGCAAAACTTGCCAGAGCACGTCTGTTGACCCGTTTGTTCTCTAAACATTGTTTTCTAGGTATATTGGTTCCTTGACAGAAAAAGCACTATTTGTGGTTTACTGTGCACCTGTATTCTCAATTTTCTTTCCACCCCTTTTTTTAATAGGACAGGGAAAATACACCTGGAAATAAATATTGCCACATCAATAACAATCTCCTTAATTCTGCTCCACTTACATTATTTTCTTGGAGGAGGGGAGAAGAGCAAGCATCTAAAACTTCACGATTTTATAGAGAGCCACAAGTGTGCATGGTGATTTTATCTGGGACATCTTTCTACTTTAGGACTGATGTTCGTGTTTCCCAAATGTTAAAAAAAAAAAATCTGATTTTTCTTTTCCTCCTTAAATATCAGTAAGGTAGCCTTTGAAGTTTAATTCCAAAATATTTATGAGCAGTGTATGACACAACAAAAAAAGGAATTTATTTCTGTTACCTAATACAAGCCAGCTTACTGGGCTTGAAGCCTGAACAGCCTCTTGACTGGTAAGCAGTGCAAAACATGTTGGCTCCTGCACAGCTGCTTATTCTGCTCATTGGGAAAGGTTAGAGCAACTCTGCAGCCTTAGTTTGTACTTGCAGTGCACGATCTGATGTGACAGGAGACACAGTGCATCTGGGCATGAAAGGAATACCGAGGTTTCCTTAATTCTGAACTTGTAATTCTTCCACTTACTGTTGATTTTAACTGTGCTTACAGTTTGCCTCAAATATTTCATCATGGGATTTACGAGTCAGCAGAGAGATTACATTATCTTAAAGATACTCTAATCCTTGTAACAACATGAGTCTAGACATGCATTCAAAATTATGTGCTTTTCAAAGAGCTATGGTTGTGTAGAATAACTGTTCTTCGAAGCTCTGTTGGGCCTTTTTAACATTTTTTTTAATTGTCCTTCAAACCAATGAATTCTTCAGGACAGGTTAGTTTGGAGTTGGTTTTTTTCCTTTCTCTAAAGGTACAATAGTAGTGGGGGGGGTTTTGCACGCCTTTAAGATTGAACACTGACGGATACATGTTACAGTTCTGCAGATGTTGCTCAAATATTCACAGTGCTTCCATGCAGTGGATTGGCAACATGAGGTCTCTGGTCTGGGTAGATATTCTCCTGTCCTGAGAGAGTCGGTGATCCTCAGCTCTTAACATGTGGTGAATCCTGACTCAGAGTGTGAGATAAGGCATTAGGCCATTTAGGAAGCTCTGTGGTGTGTTGATTGATCCTGATTTAGGCTAATCTGTCGTGGATTTCCTCTCTGGCAACAAATAAAATTAGCTTCCATGTAGATTTACGTAAATATTCTTTACTAAAGCCATGTTAATCTCCACAGTTTTTCAACAGTCTTGGATGATTGTCTTCTGCCTTTTCTGTCTGCCTCTTTTGTTCAAGTATTTATAGTAAGGTTTATGAATTTTTTCAATACCAATTTATTTTGTTGAATTTCTCCTGTTGATGTTACTGGAGTGATAAGGAGATGGATACTGCAATACTTTGTCCTAAGTACTTGATTTCTCCCTGCTGTAAGAGCAGAGGAAGAACATTGTAGGAAGGTAGTTGATTGAAATCAAGGAAATGTAAATTACTGGGACTGTTGCTTTTATTGCAGCCATGTGCAAAGCTGGTATGGTTTTACAAATAATAATCTGTGGTGTATTTAGATGCTGTCAGGATTCTTGCATTAACATAGAGTGGTAAATCTGGTTTTCTTGCACAGGCTCGGCCTACTATTCCTTAGTTGAACTTGTGCATATTCAAAAGGGGCCATAGAATTAAGTTGTTGAAGTATGAGGGATGTAGAGAGAAATCACACCAGTTTCGGACTCTGGGGATAATGTTTTGTTTTCCTATAGCTAGTAATTACTGTATTGTATCTGTACCGACCATTTAGAGATGAAGGGACTGCTTAAGTTCTTTTTGCACGTTCAATCACAGATACAATGGGAAAATGGGGAAAAACTGAGAAAATGAGATGGAGAAGATCCTTTTGCAAGTAGTCATATGAATTTCATGGAACCCAAAATAACAGAAAAATAGTATTTTCATTTTAGAATACTTTGTTTCCCTCAGAAATAAAAGGAAATATGATGGGTTTATTTTTTTTTTCTTTTACCAGTGCTTATAATACTCCTAAACAACCTGTAGTTCGCTTCAAGAGGAATAAGCATCATAAAGGATCAATCTACTGTGTAGCCTGGAGTCCCTGCGGACAGCTGTTAGCTACTGGTTCTAATGATAAATATGTGAAAGTGCTGCCTTTTAATGCAGAAACTTGTAATGCAACAGGTACTGTGTGTATATTTAGTTCAAAGAATTTATTTTCAGTTACTGCCCAGTATTTATCAAGACCATTCAAATTACATTGATTATGTTTTGTTATTTTTACTCCAATATTTAATTCAGTCTCTTTTCCCTTTTACCATCACTGTGGTCTCTGTCCAGCAAAGAACCACTGAGAGGTTGGGAATTATCTTTAGGGTTTTGTTTGGTTTGGTTGGTTGGTTGTGTTTTGGTTTCATTTTGCAAGACTTTGGTATTGTGTTATCTCCTGGCAGATTCCTCCCCATATACAGTAAAACAACCAGATGTTCTTACCCACTTCTAGAGCTTGGTTGTCACTGAGAATTTATTTCCACTCCTACTTCCCTTCTCTCTTGACTCGTTCTCTCACCCATCTTAAAAAGGTTTCTGTCCCAGCAAACACTACTTTCCATGCCCAGCCCTCCTAATCAATACAGTGAATATGACTCTTATCTTTGCCGTTTTGAACTTAGGCTGCTTTGTCCTCCGTGGTTCAGTGCTCTCAATGATCTTTTCCTCCTGGCAAAGAGAGCCTTTTGAGTTCACCACCGTTTACAAAAAGACATAGATGTACTCTGTAAGAAACCTTTGCTGCAGTTGGCAGTGGTGACGGTCTATGTACATCTTGCAAAGCTTTAGGAAGTAGGAAGTGCAAGCAACACTCAACCCCAAGATTCTTAGAGATTTTCTTTGAGCTGTAGTAACTGAAATAGTGTGTTCTGTGCTAAAGTGCACAGCCATGTTTGCCCTTGGTGGCATGTTCACCCTTGCCTAAAATACTCTGCGTTATCACTGTCGCCCTCTAAGGAGCACAGCACTAAAAACAAAGTATGCCTTACTTTGTTCCGTGATTTTTAAATTATTTTAGGACCAGACTTGGAATTCAGCATGCACGATGGGACAATCAGAGACCTTGCTTTTATGGAAGGCCCAGAAAGTGGTGGTGCTATTTTAATAAGTGCTGGAGCAGGGGACTGTAATATTTACACAACAGATTGTCAGCGAGGACAAGGCCTGCATGCCCTAAGTGGTCACACTGGTATGTACAGTGTAGCTTCTCTCACACTTTCTAAGTCTGTATTATATTCTAATAAAGTTGTTGGGTTGTTTTATTTTGATTTGGTTTAAAGTCATTGTGTTTTTCTTTTTAGCAAGACTCTTTTTTCCTCTCCCAATTGCTCTTGAGGTATTTTGAGGGGAGGTGGGCAGTGTTTGTTCTTAACTATGTTTGCTGTTAATCTAATGGAGAGAGTGCACACCTCATTCCAGAGAAGGCACAAAGCTGGGTATTGCCATACACTGGCAATGGATCATTCAACTCGCAGTTTTTCCACAGGATTGTTAAGTCTCTGCGTGCAAAAAATAATCCCAACTGTAATATTTTAGTGTTGGATCAATGATGCTTAATCAAATTAAGAAGTCTTCTTGTTCACAGGACATATTTTAGCACTTTATACATGGAGTGGCTGGATGATTGCATCTGGATCCCAAGACAAGACTGTAAGATTTTGGGATTTGAGAGTGCCAAGCTGTGTTCGTGTTGTGGGAACAACGTTTCATGGAACAGGCAAGTCTTGCTATCATGCTTCTAATCATTCTGGCGTGAAAATAGACTTTGAAGATGTCAAGGTCATATAGAGAGAATGGGGGGTGGCGGGTGGGAGGGTTGTGGCGCAGAAGAAAGGCTTGGCTTAAAGAAAGAACCTGTCAGGATATCTGTACCTGTGGGGTTGGTTGGTTTGTTTGTTCATAAAGTACTATTTCCTTTCAGAAGATGGGCAGTGTTTTTGCCTTATGACTTTCAAACAGACACTTTTAAGTACATTCAAATACAATAGCCTAACTGAAGTCTTTGAAACTTTAGGGCCAGGGTGAATTCCTTGCAGTAGTCCACATTATTTTGTAAGAGTGGCTTTCTTTCTTGTGATGGAACAGATACTTTCTCATGCAGCTTTAAGAGTGTCTTTGCTATGATTTGAGTGTGACCTGTGGCTTCAGAGCTTTTAGTGCTGAAACATAAAAACTTTCTTATTCTAAGTTGGGTATGTTCACCTTAAATTTGAGGCCAGCTTTCAGTGTTCTTTAACAATGCATGTTCTTGTGTAAAAAAAAAAAAAAAAAAAAAAAATTGGCTATTTGCAAAAACACAGCTAACTCTGCCGTGTGATCGTTGGGTTTCTGTCGCCCTGCAGGGAGTGCTGTAGCCTCGGTGGCGGTGGATCCCAGCGGCAGGCTGCTGGCCACGGGCCAGGAGGACTCGAGCTGCATGCTGTACGACATCCGCGGGGGCCGCATGGTGCAGAGCTACCACCCCCACGCCAGCGACGTGCGCTCCGTGCGCTTCTCCCCCGGCGCGCACTACCTGCTCACCGGCTCCTACGACATGAAGATCAAGGTGACAGACCTGCAAGGTAACCTGGGCAAAGGGTCACGGGTTCGCTTCCCGTGTGGGGCTTTTAATGTTGACAGCTTGGCTCAAGGATCAGGTTTTACTTTAAAAGGGGAAAAAATAGTAGAGCTCTGAAGGTTGGACATGTATGTATGTGGTTGTGTCTGTTTGAAATTGGCTGGTTGTGTTGCTGAAAGTGTAGGCTGTGAACTGAATCTTGTTTTGGGGTGAGGGTCTCATTACAGTGAAACCACTGATTAACACTGTTGCCTGGTGAGATGGCCATTGCTTTCAGACAGCGTTCATAAAATTGACCCTTAAAAAAACCCTAAAAAAGTATAGTAATTCTCATTTTTATTGGGATGAGTTAAGAAGAGGGAAGATATTTGGTATGTCTAATTGACTTGATTTTCTTGGACCATTGCTTTTAATCACCTTGTGTAAAAATGGTGGAGATCTGCATTTTTAAGTTGCACTGCGTCCAATAATGCCTAAAAACTGAAACACTGGGGCCTTTTGTTATGCTCTATGTGTGAGAGAGAGAAAGGCGGGTCAAGTTCACTTCATAAGGTGAAATACAGATGTAGGCTTTAAGTAAGCAAACTGGTTAAAAAAAGGCCCGCCACCCAAGGGCTGGGATATGGAGTCACGAAATGAGTGATGATTTCTGTTCCTCTTCCACAGGGGACCTGACAAAGCAGCTTCCTCTGATGGTGGTAGGGGAGCACAAGGACAAAGTTATTCAGTGCAGATGGCACACGCAAGATCTTTCCTTCTTGTCATCTTCTGCAGACAGAACTGTAACCCTTTGGACCTACAATGGTTAGAGTGCAAACCAAGGCAACTATGCAGCTAAAGCACAGAGACCCGAGACTACAGAACTGTCAAAACAAGTAATAATGATGAGGCTTTGAGAGAGCAGCAGTTGAGCAGGAGAGTGTCTTATCGAGAGATGGGGCACCTGTCACTGATTTTTCTGGTTTCTAGGAGGTCTTGGTGTTTTTAGTATATTCTTTTGCAGTGCTTCCAGTCTTCCATGTTGAACTCATGCTGCTGTGACCTATTGTAGTCTTGTTGCCAAAGTCTATGAGGAGAACTCTTCTGTTGTTGATGTGCACTCAGAGTAACATGAATGATGTGTTTACAGTTTGGTATTAATTGCATTCCTTGTTCTTTGCCTCAATGAGAATTTTGTATAGAAACTTAAGTTGAGGAACACTTTAATCAAGTCTGTATGTAACTAGTTACACACAAACACACACAAAAGAAAAACTACTTCCACTGTTTTTTCAGGTTTATTGTATTCATCACTTTTAAACAAGAGCTCAAACTTTATAACATCTCCACAGTTTCAACATTTTTAGTAAAAGAAAATCTCGACTTTAAAGGTTGACTAGGTAGTAACCACTTCTTGATTATGATCCATTATATAGTGGGGGTTTTTCTTTCTTTTCATCTAACCTGGGAGAAATGTTGCTGTTTTTACTACATGACATTGTTTTGAACCAGCTAACATGTTGGAGGGGAAAAAGTAAAATATTGACTTTTTTCAGTAGAAACACGTAATATTTTACTTTTTGAATGCAACAGAATACCTCTGTGTATAATGTACTGTAGAAAAGAGTGGATTGGCAACAGTTGTCACAGTGAGCTTAATGGCTATCAATTTTTCGAGTAAAAGGGATACCATTAATGCTGTAATAGAAACCAGCATGGCTTAAAATGCTATGTCTGCATGATAATTTAAGAATTGTTTAAATTCCCAGTTCAGAAGCTTATCTGAATTTTATTTCTTGCACTGTTTATGTATGGGAAATTGCAGTTTTATTTCTACAAAACTTTAGATTCTAATGTTTATGTATTGTTATATTTTCATATTGTACAGTTCCTTTTACTTTTTAAAATATAAACATTAAACTTTAGGTTATTTATTTATTTGAACTGCAGTTAAGTTTTGGATTCTCTTGGTTACTAAATTATATGTGCACTGTAGCAAGCATTTTTAACTATCGTATAAAAGTGGAAAGGTAACTATAGAAGTGTATCTGTGCTATAATCTCAATAAAGACCTCCAACACCTGCACCCGTTTCATCTGTTATTTTGGATTCTTGGTTTATAATTCCTCAATCCAACTGCGATACAACAGTTTGACATATGATTTAAGTATGCCAGAACCACAAAATACTTCAGAGCTTTGATACTGCTTCCAAGTATTGGAATTTGCAGTGCAGTAAGTAATAATACAGTGGCATAGAGCTGAAAATATTGTTTATTTTTTTATTAGTTACATATACAATAATATAGATGTAGGATCAATGATACATATACAAAGCTACTTTGGAGGAAAATAGCGTCTCTCTAGTTGTCTCTCTGTGGTCAAAGCTGGCAGACTGTGTTAATTAGTATATATATATATCTCTATGTAAATTAGTTAATTAGTATAGCTATACATAAATAGTGATTTCCTGACATTAATTTTATTCCAAGTTGTGTCTTTACAGGGCGGATCTGGTTTTACATCCATGATTTTACACGCCCGCCTCTTGTGCTTGAGCTTGCGTTTAGCGAAGGTACGTCTCTCCGCTGTGTGCCTGGGGCGCGGGCAGCTCCGCGCAGCCGGGGCCGGCGGTGCCAGGGGGCTCGG
>VZTA01002824.1:227440-268396 GCA_013398855.1 Mohoua ochrocephala
GAGGGCTGCGCGTCTCGGCGGAGCGCGGTGTCAGCGCCGACGGGAAGGAGGCGAAGGCGGGGGAGAGGCGCGCGGGGCCGCTTCTCTATGGCCCTGTCGGCTCCTGCAGCACTCGGGCGGCGGTGCCGGCCTGGGCCGGGCCAGAGCGGGACCCGGGGCCTGGCGGAGCCGCACCGAGGGGACCAGGCCGTGGCGCCGGGCAGGGCAGGGGTGTCCCTGCAGGGCTGGCCAGGGTGAGTCCTGCGTGACGATCGTGCTGGCCCATTTGTGGAAAAATGCTGAAAACCAAAGTTCAGCAAGGAGGAGCGTTCGCATTGGCTGTAGTTCTCCCGGAACGAGCTGTCTGCACCCTTAGGAGCAGGATCACTGAGGGAGCTCGGTGTATCGCTCTCAGAGAGGGAACAAAGGATGGCGGAGCGGCAGGAGGTATTGTGGCCGTGCTCTTTTTAAAACAATGCAACCAAGGGGAACTAAGCCAAAGGAATGGCCCAAAAGGTGACCAAAACCTGAACATTCCTCCCTTAACTCGAAAATACATATCACTTTTCACACCCCAGCGTGTGCTAATGAAGTAAGACATGTACATGCTTTACACGGATGACTAAAGTCACTCAAAGTGCACCTAAATATGAAATGTCATCAACTGAAACTCTACCTTTTACCCTCCCTCCAAACAAACAATATAAATATGGGTTAAGAGGGGCGGAGGTCAGAGGAGACTCCACCTTTGTATCCTGAGGCTGTCGGCGGGTTGTGCCTCCCTCCTCCCCCATAGGAATGCCTGTTGGGTAAGGCTCGAACACGGAGTGCTCCCTCGGGAAATTCAGAGCCAGCTTCTGTTCGCGATTGTGCTTTTAGTCATCTCCCGCTGTAACGTACTTGTTGCTGGTTCATTGCTCATATTTTTTGTGTTCACGTGCTCTTGCAAACAGTGTGTTTGTCACTGACAATCCAGCAAGAAGTTTCGTTTCTGTTGCTCACCAAATTGACGGTGTGTTTTGCACCTGAGCGTTGTTGAAGGTTTCCAGACTGTGGTTTGGCCAGGAGAGTTTGTTGGACATGACCAGCCTTACAGTGTGTCTGTCACGCTGTTCGTGAATCTGTGCTTGTGGTGGTTGTTATTGAAAGTGTCTGGACTCACAGTGCTGCCCTGGCTCTGTGCTTCCCTTTCTAGTGCTGAATTTGCCATCCCTCAGGATCCAAGCACAACCACCCTCAGCCCCTCTGGTATCTGAGGAACAGCTGGAAAGCAAGGGAAGTTTATTTTCTGCCAAATCATCTTCTTAATGTGACAGAAAAATTTGCCTTACTCTTAACACAATACCCTTGTCGTGAAGTGTGGTGGAGTTCTGCACGTTTTTATCGTATTTAGCAATGCTGGACTCTGTGCTACACACCTGCTGATAACAAAGTCGGGTATTGATCCACATTGCATATTATTGCCAACATTTTCCTGAGAAAATATGGAAGTGAATTTAAACCTGCTTAATGGAGAGCTGAGTTTTTATAAAGTACCACTTTTACTTTTTTCAAGTAAGATTGTTTCATTTTTTCCATACAGCATGTTACACCCTGACCTAAATACCTGAATTTCTCGTTATGTTCAGTGATACAGGATGCTGTTTCCTTTGGTATTGTGTGCAGTTGTGCTGATAGGGAGCTGTAAAGTTCAAGAAGATGAATGGATTGACCCCACGGATATGCTCAATTACGATGCAGCTTCAGGAACAATGAGAAGACCTTACAAGGTAGAAGAACAAAGGGTGTGTGTCTCTCCCAAACACCCACGTGCTGTTGGAATATTGCTCTTAAATGGTGACAGTAGATAATGATAGCAGTACAGTGTTTTTAAGGAATTATGATGTTGTACCTGAATCCATACACAGAAAAGTCTTGTGTCCCCATGGTTAAAATTGCAAGGAAAGAAATAGCGATCTCTATTACTGTAATTAGCACAGGACCTTCTCCTGATGAGCGTCTGTTGCACTCAGATCAAGTCATGTCAAGCAGGCTTTTTGTATTTTCCCAGGCAGTTCTTTATTTATGCAGGTTGTGGCACCGCAAGTTACTGCTCTGAGAAGTACTGGGTTAAGCAACTCTTGCTAGTTTCTCAAGTACAGTGTTAAATATCTTGAAAATCAGGTTCCTAACTGATAAAAGTTGAGGGAGTTAAAGTTAATTATTGTATTTTATTTTAATTAACCAGTTTCCCAGCAATAGGAGCCAGTTTCCCATTTCTTGTGTGGGACTGTTGTGAAAGTCCATGGTGTTTTGTATTGCTGGGCCTCCATTTTCAGAAGGAAGATCAGAATAGGAATTGAGTGCTGTACTTTTAACGGTTCCTTAACATTGAAGAGAAGATGAAGTAGGAAAAAAACTAGTTTTAACAAGGTGAATTGTCTCTGTTGTTTTGTATGAGGAACGGACTCTAAATATCATGAGATGCATGTTGGTTCTCTAGTGCATATGTGCACACGTGGCACTGTAAACTGAGGGTGGTCGTATGGGCACCCTTGATTTTTGCCATTATTCAGCTTTCAAGTGTGATTTTACAGTCTTGAGTAATACTGTTTGAACACTACCCAACATAATTTTCTGAAGCTTAAAAAAATGCAGAGTGCATTGTTGCTCTCCACATCTTTCCTCATCAGCCTCCAGCTGCTCCAAGTCCACCTGATAATCATTAGCATCCCTAAGATCCGGCAGCAGGCTTTGGAGTCTAAGCCTGGAGCCCAACTGCTTCAGCTTTTATTTAAAAAGTAGTAGCTTTATTGTTGTCTCCCACAAAAATAGAACTACATCTTAAAGGAAAAAAATTACTACTTTGTCTTAATCCATCTTTTCAGGATTTCTTTTCTGCTCTGCAGTGAGTTTTTAGGTGAGTAGGCTGTGTGGGCCACCCAAGCCCTCAAAACTAAACTTCATTTCATCATGAGTTCACTGATTCATGTGCTGTTGTGCTTCCTCTTGGAGACTTCCCTCAGTGTGCACAGCTGGTTGTGCAGAAGCAGCACTGCTGGAACCGGCTCTGAGTAACGAACAGAAAACAGAGTGTTCTGGAGCAAAGAAAGGCAGGCAGCCCAAAATGGGGTTTGTGTTTACTTGCAGTCTGGCTGGCGGCGTGGCCAGCTGGACTGGGAATTTGCCTGGCCGAAAACTGCCCCTTTGCCTGCTGAGTCAGTTTTTAGCCAGTGCCATTATCTAATCTGGTGCACTCAGTGGATCACCAGCACTCGAAGGAGGGGAAAGGGCAGGTGGGGGAAGACAGGCAAGACCTCACGTTCTGCGTGCATTTAGATAAACTCGAAGCAGTTGTCCATCTGGAGCCTAAAATAGCAGCAGAGAGGCAGCTGGAGTGTCATTGGGAGAGTATTAGCAGCAAAGATCTGCACTCAGTTTTTAGCACCTTTGGTCCTTCTAAAGTGATGTGACTGTAGAAGTGTTACAGGGCATGTTGGTCAAATTGTTGGATTCTAAAAATGTTTTTCTTCTGTAATTTTAGGGAAACTATCACGACTCTGAGGATAAGGCTCTGGACACAGCCAGTACTGAAATCTCACAAAGTTGTTCCAGGGTGATAGATTCCTTGCAACACAAGGTTTGTTCTAAAGAATATTTTCCAGTGTTTTATAGTTTGTGCTTTTTGATGATGCTCTTCTGGATAGTATCAAACAGGTGCATTGCTGGCATAATTTATGCTTTGTGGAGGGGGAACCTCTATGCAGGGGACAGACTGAAAGTGGTTTAATTCAATTTCAAGTTGTTGTTCTGCCTACAAAGGTCTGTTTCTTGACATGTTTGATAGTGTAACAAAATCGATCGGAGCTAGGTGCTTCTGTCCAGTGTCAGCAGTTTGAAGGTGTGGTGCTGATGTTACCCCATGCTGTTCTCAAGCTGTTCAGTCCTGTTTGATTTTAAGGGGTGGGTTGTGGGCATAGAGACCAGGGCAGTGTGCGGTGCTGCGGCTCTCGGGAGCTGCTCTCAGACCCCCTCCCAGGCTGTGGGGATGCTCGTGTGGCCACTGGGGCACTCGCTGCCCTCTGCCATTTGGATACCCAATGCGATGTGTGTCATTTTAATGTTGTTTTAGCTACGTAGGGTTTTTGGCAGTTCTCTTTTTTTTTTCCCTGATGCAAACTTAAAATGCAAGGAGATCCAGATGTTCACATTTGTTTCTAGCCTTACTGAGGTCAGGATTTGAATATTCCTAGAGGATGTGAAATCTCCGGTTCTGGCCAGTCCCATGGAAAGTAGTGTCTTCAGTAACTGCATATGCTTTTTATTTGGCATACTAATCATGGGATCATTGCTAAACTAAAGAAATGTGCCCCTGTTAATCCTGAGTTTAATGCTGGTCTATTTGGGGGTTTTTCTCTCCAATGAAGAAGCTGGTTTGAGCAAAGTGAATAAAAGTGTCTTTTGCACAATTGCAGATTGCAGAATGCGAGAAGAGGAATGCCAAATCACATGAAAGCCGTAGCTTTTATATTTTTAAGCGATACTTGAATAAGATTTTAAATGAAGCTAAAAAACTTGGCCTTGTAAGTATTTGAATAGTCATTTTAAAAAAATACTTAATTAAAATGAATTCATGCTACTGCTTTATGTTGTTTTCAGAGTTAGCAAGCATTGATTAATTATGCTGGTGTACTTTAAATGAAATGAAGGGAGCTGATTGGCGAAGGAAAAGATGATAGAAGTATGTGCATCCAGTACTGCTGAGGAGACACAGTTGCCATTTGATCTGTAAAGCATGCAAAGGAAGGCTTTGTGAATGCAGTGAATCTAAACATCTGTTGCTGGGATGCAGCTATAGGAACACCTTGTCCTGCTCATGTTAGTGGAAATCATGTTGGAAACTGGCAGGAGCCAGGTTTGGGTTGTTGTAGGCTTTTAAGGCCTGTATTGCAGCTCTACCGTGTTAACCTGCAGAGGGTGGAAGCGAGGACAGGTAGCATGGAAGGAGTACAGAGAAATTGTCCAAGCAGGGACAGGAATCAGGTTCAGAAAGCTAAAGCCCAGATAGAATTAAACCTGGATGAGGACATCACTCCTAAGGAAGGGATGCCATCCAGAGGGACCCTGACAGGCTTGAGAGGTGAGTCCATGCAAACCTCATGAAGTTCAGTGAGACCAAGTGCAAGGTTCTGCACACGTGTCGGGGCAGTCCCAGGCACAAGTATAGGCTTAGGGGGAGAATGGATTGAGACTGTCCCTGGGGAGAAAGACTTGGGAGTGCTGGTGAACCTGGCAATGTGAGCTTGCAGCCCAGAGAGCCAAAGCACCCTGGGCTGCATCCAAAGCAGTGAGGACAGCAGGGCAGGGAGGGGGTTCTGCCCCTCTGCTCCGCTCTGGTGAGACCCAGCCTGCAGTGCTGTGTCCAGCCTTGTGGTCCCCAGCGTAGAGAAGAACATGGACCTGGTGGACCAAGTCCAGAGGAGGCCACAAAGATTCTCAGAGGGCTGGAGCACCTCTCCTACAAAAACAGGCTGAGAGAGCTGGGGCTGTTCAGCCTGGAGAAGAGAAGGCTCTGGAGAGGCCTTAGAGACCCTTTGAGTACCTAAAGGGGGACCCTATAAGAGGGACTTTTTACAAGGGTATGCAGTGCTAGGACAAGAGGGAATGGCTTTAAACTGAAAGAGAGGAGGTATAGATTAGATACTTGGAAGAAATTCTTTGCTGTGAGGACGGTGAGGCATTGGAAGAAGTTGTCCAGAGAAGTTGTGGATGCCTCATCCCTGGAAGCATTCAAGGCCAGGCTGGATGAGGCTTTGAGCAATGTGGTCTAGTGAGAGGTGTCCCAGACCATGGTGGAGTATTGGAATTAGAAGATCTTTAATGTCCCTTCCAACCCAAACCATTCTGTGATTCTAACCGTCAAGCAATAGTAGTAGCTTGTTAGAGTTTCCACATAGGAATCACCTTATTACTTTCCTTAGGCAGTGGTTTCAGCTGGGACAGAGTGAATTTTCTTCCTAGTAGCTGGTCCAGGGCTGTGTTTTGGATTCAGTGTGAGAGCACTGTTGATAACGCACTGGTGTTGCTCAGTGGTGCTTTCTCTAAGTCAGGGACTTCTCAGCGCCTCGTGCCAGCGAGGAGGTGCAGGAGGAGCTGTGGGGGAGCGTGGCCAGGACAGCTGAGCTGAGCTGGCCACAGGGATGTTGCAAACCATGGCTGCTGTGCTCAGGAGGAGCTGGGGGAGTTGGCCGGGAGGGGCCGATCGCTGCTGGAGGACAGGCTGGGCATTGGTCAGCTCAGGGAGCAGTTGCATTGTGCATCACTTGTTCCTCTGGGTTTTATTTCTTTGTTTCTCTCTTTTTCAGGACTAGTAGTGTTATTCCCATCACATTTTATTTTGTTTCAATTATTAAACTGTTCTTGTCTCGGCTCATGAGATTTACCTTTTTTCTGATTCTTCTCCCCCAGCAGGAGGGATACTGGAGGGAGTGAGTGGCTGCATGATACTTTAGTTGTTGGCTGGGCACTTTATTATATTTTTCTATTCAGAGGTAGAATTGATTTTAGTAATAAGTGAAATTACTGTTAAATAAGGAGCATTATATTTAGCCATGTAAAACTTCTTATTTTAGTATTTAATAGCTTCTATCTGTATTATCCAGCCGTGACTGAAGCACACGTAGTGCATATGTAATTATTACTTTTTAAGCAGCACTGGTTCTGAAATTTTAGTAACAGGTGAGATAATTCACTTTATTTTTTTAGGGTTTTTTGCTGTAGAATTGAAGGATTACAAACCAATGGATTTGTGTTTCATGTAGTTTAGACAAACGAAAAGGTTATAGGATCATAGTGTGCCCCCTGTCCCATGTTTCCACCCTGCAGTCTGCTTCAGAAGGGTGTTGGTACAAAATGAATATGATCAGGTTTTTGCCTAGGGATGCACTTCTATTTCCAAATAAGCAGCTTTTAACCATTGTTTTGCTTTGCTTTGAATTCAGCCTGAGGAAAACGTGGGCCATGTCCATTATGATGCTGAGATCATTCTTACAAGACAGACGTATTTGGAGATCCTCAGGTTTGTCAATGAGGAAGCCTGGCAGCCAGGTGCCCTGGATGAGGCACTGAGTGATATTTTGATCAATTTTAAACACCATGATGATCAAGCTTGGAAGTGGAGATTTGAAGACGCTTTTGGAATTGATCTGTATAATTTGTTTTTGGTAAGAGAATGAAGGTTGATTGTTGGTTTTAATTGCTGTTTTCTTCAGTTTCTCTGTGCAAGGCCAGTCAGTTGATATTACCATCTTAACTCCACACATAAAGCAGTTCTTTCCATCACACTTTCAGTAAGTCACTTTTTTTACGGTTGCTGAAGGATGTATTTGCTTTAAGAAGGAATTCAAGCCTTTTATTCCTGTGGTCATCTGTTCTTTTTGTAGCTTTGGTTTGGGGTTTTTTTTCTGGTGTGCTTTTTCTTCTTCTTGTCTTTTATATCTGTGTTGCCAGACTCATCATGCTCTAGCACTTTGTTGCCACTCGAACTGACACCTCATGCATTATAGATTTTCCAGGTTTGTCTCTTGTTCATGTAGATGTTGAAGCCGTTGGCCTCTGCAAGAGTTGGAATATATTTATATTGAGCCAAGTATATATTTGAACTCCTGTAGGTCGGAGGCTTTTGAAAATTTTGTGGAAAAAATGGTGTAGTGTTGGAGAGGAGAGCATGACTATGGGAATTACAAAGTGCTAAGCTGAGGATCTCTAATAAGCTGAAGCTTTCTGAATAAATCGTTACAATTCAGAATATGCTAATGTTTTATGCTGGCATAATGTTGCATGTAGCCTGTCTCGATCTGAGGGGTCCCTGGAAGCCAGATGACAAAAGCAAGCTGTCAGTAACCTCTGACAGGGGTCCTCAGGTGGAAAGACACCCTGAGTGCTTCTCTGAAGTCTTGCAGCTGGTACCCAAGCTGTAACTTTGTCTCTTAACCAAAGTGCAGGAGTTGGCAGCAGTTGTTCTGTGGTTCGTGGCAGGCACAAACTGCTCAAGCACTGACTGACAGCAATTTGATAATTTAGAAGTGTGGTTGCTAATGTAACAAACATCCTAAGGAAGAAATAACTAACTACCACAAGAAGCAAATGAGCAATTGCAATGTAAGGCTGTGACAGGAATGAATACTAGTACTGCCACAAAACTGTTCTGCCTTGTACAGATGGGCTGTGGAAGCAAGGAAAAACTTCTCAGCTATCCTGTGTAAATGACACTAGTAAAAACAAAAGTTGGAAGTTTCTTCGTGTGTACTGTCAGTAAGCTTGGAAAATTCCAAATGTGGGTCATAATTTTTTCCTCTTTTCTTTTTCAGCTACTCTTGTGCTTAGTGTGCATTGTAATTGTAATCGCTACAGAACTCTGGACACGTATTCTTTGGTTTGTTCAGCTAAAACGTGTGTTATTAATAAGTTTTTTCATCAGTTTTGCATGGAATTGGCTTTACTTGTATAAGGTAAGTTCTGTAATCCTAGTGGCTTTTTGGCTTAAAACTTTACAGTTATGAGGGAGTTAAGGCTATTGAGTTCCTTTGGTTAGTTTATATAAAGCTTTTCATTAACTGCAAAATAAATAAAGGGATAAACATTTTATTTTACATGTTGATGGATGCGTTAGGCTTAAAGAACAAAAGAAACCCTGACAACTTTATCCTGCTGTAGAGGTGCACAAAATTCAGAGAGCACTAGAAGTCTGATTCCACCGCGTGGGCAAGGCAGATGTGACCTCTAACTAAAGCAGCTTGGTAGAAAAGTTATACAGAACTATGTTATGAGGAGTTTTTTTCCTCAGATTCCCTGGTGGAAACTGTGTTTTGATGTGATAGACCAGATAAATGCTTCATTAATGGTGATTGAGTGGCTGCTGGTACAATAGGATCAGTTTTATTGAGGAGGAATTTAAGCTACCAGATCATAGCCCAGCCACAAAATCTGCCCTCACATCTTGTCATCAGGATTGAGCTGCAGCTTGTCAGACCCAGGGACAGCAGAGTGCTGGAGTGGGATGGCTCTGGCACAGGGCTGGAATGGCACTTTTCTAAAGCAGCAGACTTTTCTAAATACACATAACATGGGGAATTGTCGTTACAAGGGGACAGTGGGGCAGTTCTCATTTACCTGGGGAACTATCCCAAGCCTGCTGAGAGCAAACGTGGATAGCTGAGGAGCAGCACTCCTGGCTGCAGCCCCCTCAGTCTGTTTCCCATCCCTGCTGTTCCTGCAGCTGGCCTTTGCTCAGCACCAGGCAGAGATTGCCAAGATGGGGCAGTTCGATAACGTCTGCGCGGAGAAGCTGGACTGGCGGGGAAGTCTCATTGGTAGGTACTTGTGTCGGTGCTTTGCAGTAGTAGTTGAGGTCACAGAATACCAATTCATAGTATCCCAGAATACTCAGATTTCTTCCTGAGTAGTACTGGGAATTTTCTTCAGTACATTATGATGTGGTTTTACCCTTTTTCCATCCCATAGGACTTTGCCTTCTAGGCCTTGGTAGGAGAGCTGATGACAGCACTGTACTTGGAGCATGTCGTGGTGTTACGTCTTTTTCTTGTAACTTACCTGTGTTTCCCCAGCCACTGTCCCCAGTACCATTCAGTGCCATTTACTGAGGACAGGCAGGCACAGTTCAGGACAAGGATTTTTTTTCATGTATCAGGCCTGTAGTACAGTGGATTTCAGGAATTGGATCTGTAATTGTTTACTCAAGTGTTACTATTTTACAGAGAAAGCTGATTTTTTTTATTAGCTGTTATTTCTATCCAGTGCTGTAGCAAGTAGATGAAGGGTGGCAGCTCTTAGAGAGTGCTTGTTATGGTCTTCCCTTTGTAATTTCTTGACTCTGTTCTGTTTTTGATAAATGTCAGTGATTTATGTTCTGACTGCAGTAAAACCAAACTACAGAAACACTGATGTCATAAATCACTTGTTTATAATGTAAAAGTTCCCTTAAGAAGTAAGACTTTTTGCTTGTAACTAAAATAGACCCTTGAATCTAGCAAGCAGAATAGACTATTTCAATCTCCTGCAGCCTGGCAGATGAGCACTAACACAGAAGGATACTGTGTCAGTAGCTGTGAACACAGTGTGCAACTTCATCGTTTCCACAGATGAGACTTTTTTTCCCTGAGGCTTCTGGGGATTAAGCTCACCTAAAGAGCCTTCTTGATTATATATGGCAAAACTTCAGGTTCTTCTCTTTCTTTCCAGCCTTCCCTCTCCTTCCTGCATTCCCATGGCTGGATAAACTGTACTGCCAAGCTAATCTGATGTGTAAAAATAAATCTGAGCTTTGAACTGTATCTAAAAGAGTTCTCTTCCATCTATGACTGAAATGCTGCTTTCTGTATTACTGCTGTGTTACAAAATATATTTTTAAGAAGTGGTAAAAATGTCTGTGCTTTGACTTCAGAATGGCTTAGAAGTACATGGACGTTTCAGGACGATCCCTGTCAGAAGTACTATGAAACTCTGCTTGTAAATCCCATTTTGCTGGTTCCACCAACAAAGGTATGTGCCAAGCCCCAAGGGACTGTTCGTGTTTGTTGTTTGTGTGACAACACTGGTTTTCTGTTTGTATTTTTCTAGGCCTTGGCAATAACTTTCACCAACTTTGTAACTGAGCCTTTGAAGCACGTAGGACAAGGTATTGGTGAATTCATCAAGGCACTTATGAAGGAGATACCGTTAATTCTGCAGGTTCCAGTGCTCATTATGATGGCTCTGGCTGTCCTGGTTTGTATACATTTCTCTTATCTTTTATATATTAAATGTATTTATACTTAAGTATTATCTATTATATTGCTTATTTCTTATTTGTACAGCTGAACAGATTTCTTGGCCCAGGTGAAATTACTTCTAAAAGGGAATTTTTTCTTGACAAAGGCTTCATACTGCAGTTGGTCTAGGAATTAAAATATACAAAACTTGGCTTCAAACCATATTCCTCTCCCACTCCCCAAGTGGGATATAATAGCATTGACCTGCTTGAAATCTTAGACTCTCTGACAGTTTATTGCACCTTAGCTCCCATTTCTTCTTTGAGTCATTACACAGCGATGCATATAGATGGCATTTTGTACACAAAAGCACTGAGTTAAGAGCCTTAAACATCTTTAATGTAGCACCAAGAAGGAACTGCATCCAGCCTGGCAGTTCCTGCAGCGTGGTCAGGCTGCAGAACGCTTGAACTGGAGCCGTTCTCTTCACCCGAGCTTTTCCTCCTGGGTCTTTCAGATCTGTGACACTGAAATCTGTGTGAAAGCCATAGGCTGCAGATATTTGGTGTTTTGCTCAGTTTGGTTTTTTTTCCTCTCCCGCAGGCTTTCTGCTATGGTGCAGGATCATCAGTGTCAGCAATAAGATACTTAACGTCTTCTCAGAAGAAAAGTCTTCCCCTGCCAGCCAGTCAGCAGGAGCAAATAGCCTTTGGGCAGTACGATGGGAGGACAGCAGATGAGTATTATTTGCAGAAGCATCCTTATATCCCCAGAGGCCACCAGGACCGAGGGGACGCCTCCACGCGGCCTCTCCCCACAGCGAGTCCGGGCAACGGCAGCAGGAGCCCGGACACGGCGCACGCCAGCGACGAGCCAGATGCTCAGGTACCAGTGTCCCACAGGGACCAGAGTCCCACAGACCAGAGCCTGATGTGACTCCTGGCGCTCTGGGAGCTGGCCTTAAACTGAACAGATTGCAGTGGCACCTGCTAGAACACATCGAAACAAGAAGCTTAGCCCAGATCTGGGGGAGAGAGGAATTACGGAAGTACTCGTTCCCCTAAGAACAGTTTGATAGAGGTGTCTTGGATGTGTTTCTTCTGGAAAAATATCTTGCAATGGCTAACTGTGGCAGGAAGCTACTGAATTAAAACTCTTTATAGTAAAGACAACTTCCGTTTTGAGAGATCAGTACATGTGTCAGCCTGTGCAATCAGGATAACACACAGAAAAAGGGGAAAAAAGCAGCGCTTACTTTCCTGTTAACTATGGAAAATTCAAACCAGATTTCTACTCTACATTATTGACATGTTCTGTTTCCCCAGGAAAAAAAATACCCTTGTCGTGCTTTGGATGAACTCTGCCCCCTGTGCTGGGATGCACTTGAAACAATAGATGCTGTCACTTTAGATTGCTTAATTAATAGATGATTATTTTTTTGCAGAACAGAGTGTACACTGAATCTGAAGTGCATAGACTTGAAACTCTCAAAGCTGAAAACCGTACTGAAGAACCTGCACTTGAGCAGCAGAAACAGGAGACAGGCAAAGAAGAGGGAGAGACTGGAGAAAACTGTGACCCTAATAAAAACCTAGAAGGGAAAAGTTCTGCCACGGAACCATGTGAAGAAAAGGAGTGTTTTACATGACTCCCAGGAAAGAGACTAAGGAAGACCCAAGCTCTGCGTAAGTTTTTTCTAATCTTTACTTGTCATGTGCTTGCTAATTCTGCTCTTATTCTCAAGTGTAGAAGAGAGAACATCAGTAAGCTGTAAGGTGGGGTTGTAAAATGTGGGAGAGCGAGTACATGTACTGTGTCTGGAATCTGAAATAAAGGTGTTAAGTAAGATGAGACGCCTTTAAGTGGCCAAAAAGCCCAGGCTCGTGGAGCGTTGCTGCTTATTGGAAATCAGGTTTGTGTCATAAGTTGTGAGTAATTCCCATAACACTAATTCCCAGCTCAGATGTCTCAGGTCTGTCTTTGGGTTTATGTTCTTTAAAATCAGTTTGCTTCTTGTCAGCTGGGTTTTAGGACAGCTTATGGATTTCCTCCTGGTGCAGTGATTGGCAGAGAGTGAGAACTGGTGTTGATGTTGTAGCAGGCGGTTTTTAGGGCAAGGACCAGGAGCGATCCTGGGGACATTCCAGTGGTTGTTCCCCAGAACTGCCCCAGCACAGCCCGTCCTTGGCCAGAGCAGGAGAGGAGGTGAGGTCAGGTGCAGTAGGCAGCAGCTGTGCCTTTCGTGTGTGTGACACTGGCAAGGGAGGTGCTGCAGGAACTGCCCCAGGCCCGGGGGAGTTGGTGCCCAGCACCCACCACCCCGTGATTCCTGGTGCATGGGCAGGTACCACACAAGCTGTGGAGCAGCATAAGCAGCTGTCTCTTGAAAGTAAGTACTCCTTGAAAACTTCTGCTGATTGCAAAACTGGTCTGAATAAATGTAGGAAACAGTTAACTAAATATTACCAAAAAAACCATCATGTTTCAAAAAACTATTTTTTATTAAACAGAATTAAAACTAGGGTTTAATTTTTTTCTTATAGAAATGATTGTTTGTTCCAAACTGTTTCTGCAAAGAGACTAAATACTGAAGCTATTTCTCCTTTTTTTTTAAATTATTTTTTTAAAAAAGTAAAAAAGAAAACAGGGCCTTTTTTCAGGAGGTACAAATCAGGGAGAAAAAAATCAAGTTTTCTTTAAAAAGAACATAAAAATTTAGGTCTCACACTGGATTGAGACAGTGGTAGAATCCACTTGAGCAATGAGAAAACTGTCAGAGAAAAAAAATCATCATAATTCTGATAGACTAGAGGCAAGAGGGAGACGCAGTACCAGTACCTCAAACACTGCTCTGAAAGCAGCTGCCCACTGCAGGAGCAAGGGCAACTCTAGAACTACTGCTCACGAGTGGGATGCTGCTGCTATTTCTGTGAAAAATCAGGAGAAAGGAGACAAAACTACTAATTGCAGTCATCTTAAAAAAGGCAAGTGTGCTTTTCCAGCAAACCCAAATGATCCCTGGATGCTGCTGTACAGTACATGCCTCTGGGGGTCTTCAGCTGGAATTGGGTCCCTTTATAGCCGAGGGTAAGTGGACTCTCTGTTCATCCATTCTCTTCCCTTGCGAGCGTAAAATCAGGCTGAAGAAATCCTCATCTGGTACAGTGGGGCCTTTGGCAGCTCCTGGAGGAGCACATCTCTGATCATCCAGCCTGGAACCCTACAGACAGACCAAGCAATAAAAGCTGCATATTTACAGGAAGATACGTAGTAAGTGAACAATATTAAGTGAAAAAGCTACTAAAAGCTTTGGTTTCAGGTTTAAAGCTAGTAGAGAGATTTAATTTTTAAGTTTTGTTTCAAGTTAAATATGCCACATGAAACTGAGTCCAAGTGTAGCTAAAATGGTTCCTCTGACCCACTTGTCCACATGTATCTGAAAATAACCCCCTAGATCAGGTCTTTAAAATATTGCAAAATGAGATTTAGGTGTCCTTTGTCCAGAAGAAGAATTTTAGCATTAGTACAGGGTATTTCTAGTCTCAACAGAAAGTATGGTTGGCTTCCTTTCCTTCTACAGGGGCTAAGAAAGGGCCAGTAGTGGTGTGAGATTCGGGAAGGCCCCTTGGCTCCACGCTCTGCAGCTGGGTACAGTTAAATGCCAAGGTTGCAGAGCAGGTGGCAAACCCTGCTGGGCTGGGTGCTGTGCTCCTTTCACACAGCCACCCTCCTGGCTGGGTGCTGTGCTCCTTTCACACAGCCACCCTCCTGGCCGGCTTCTGCAGGCGGGGGGCTGCCACAGCCACAGCAGGGAAGGGGTGTTCCCTACAGGAACAGGCTGCTGCTGGAGGGCAGCGCGGCCACAGGAGGAAAAGCCCAGCTTTCAGTGGTGGATGGACCTGGGACAGCGGCACCCTTGAGACAAAGAGGCTCAAAAGACAGCAACCCTTCTACGCCTGTTTAAAGCAGTAGCATCTGTACTTATTAGAGGGGATTAAATATTTTTCCATTCCTAAATGAGACAGAATATTTCTAGATTCTTTGCTTGACTCACAGGAGGAAACAGACAAGCTGCTACAGCAGAACATGGTATTCCATCAGGTTGATGAACACTGTCACTGAAGATTCAATTCCAGGTGCTGCTTTCTCACGCAGGCTACCATACTGACTGACCTTTGGAGAACTCAGCATCTGGATTTTGTATTTTGGGATGCTTATCAACCCATCAGATAAATCAGCAAGTCTTTTTAATTAACTTCTTTTTGATCTAATTGGCATACGCACTATGCTCTAATTGCCAATCAGTCACCTCACCTGTGTATTGCTATAAACTATCATTTCAACTTGGCCTCCTGGGAATGATGACCACTATTACCACCAGAACCTGGATACTGAATTCTTTCAGTTGATAAATTAGGATTGCTGGTGTATCAGGTGCCCTCCTTAGCATGCCAAATGTAAACACTTAAAACTATTTTTACATACTCCTTGTAACAGCCTCAGTTGTTTTCCTTCACTTTTTAAGCATTTCTTACTTTTTAATAGTTACCATGGTATAAATACCAAAATTACACTTACTAGACAATAATTGCACAAACCAAGAAAGAAGAACTGTCCCAAAACTTAAACCTCCAACCCTAATCTTTTGTTCTCTTACACATTTATCTGGCAGATAAGGAGGAAGGTATCTTAAAGCACATGATAAACAAAGTGGCTTACTTGAAGGAACTCAGCATCAGGAGGCACAAATGAAGTCCCCAGAGAAAGAAGCCGAGGAATTTGTTGTTAAGCACTTACCTGGCATTTAATCAATATATCGAAGAAGTCATCATCCAGTTCCCTGTTGCTGGTGGCCATGAGGTGGCCCAGCACAGCCTGGCTGCTGTGCTGCCGGAGGCGCAGCCCGGGCAGCTCGCTGAAGCTGGCGCGCTGGTCGTCGAGCCGGCGGCTCTGCGAGCTCGCCAGCAGGTCCAGGAACTCATCCGTGTGCGGGGACACCACGGACGTGGAAAAGGCTGGGCAGGACAGACAAAACAAGTTAGCCTAGGAATCAGTCCATTGCTGTACTGAGTCTTGCATGCAAATACATTTTGAAAATAGTATTTGGCAAAAACTCGAGTCAAATACAGATTTTACTTTTAAAAAATTACATTTTATCATTGTTTTAGGTGGAGTAGAAGATGTTGCCACTGAAGAAGCTGAGAGTCTGTTCTTCTCCTGGAAGCAGCACCTCTGATCATCCATCCTGTTACTCTGGAACCGACTGAGCAGATCAAAGAACCCTTCGTCTGCCATTGTCTCCCGACTGCTTTTCTGAAAAGGAGAAGATTTAGGGGTATTTGAACTTAGAGTACCTGCAGCTGGGACATCACAGTTCTAGTCCAGTGATATGTTTGATATTTGTGTATCTGAAACTTATTAAATGAATTTTTTTAGTCAACCACTTCTATAGCCAGAGATCTATCATAGAAGGAGATGCTAATGCTAGGGCAGCATTTTAGAGAGTGAAATACATGAGAAGTGTTTCATTCTCTGAAAGGGAAAGAAACAGTGCTCTGATCATGGTACAATTGGAGTTACTCCTCTCCTCAGCCATTAATCCAACAAAACCCCAAATGCCCATGAGAGGAAAAAGCAACACGAGCAGCAATGAACAGTTGCCGTTGTCTCCCCAGGTCTCTGACCAAATGACTCAGTTCTTTTATTTTGAACTGACTTCTCTCAAGAGTGTAATAACCTAAAAAGTATTGTCCAAAATATCTCTCAGTGCCTGAATCAGAAAAACTAGATTTTGTTAAGTTTGGAGAAGTGGGGTCTAGAAGAGTCTTAGAAATAAAATTTATGTGCAACCTGAGGTCTAACTCAAAAAAATCCACCAGGAATAAAATATTTCAGTAGGAAAATCTTAAAGCTGGCACCACCCCCTGAGAGAGCTGTAGAAGGGCATATTCTGCATCAGTTCAGAGCCACAGTTTAAATCAAGTTAAACTGAACGGGAGAGCTGCAGGAAGATGTTTTCCACAATTCTGATGACACAAAGATTAGTAAAGGCCACGATCCCCACAGCTCACCACACCTACCCTCTGAGAGTTTGGAAGTCGATGATCAATGGAATTACTGGCATCCTGCAGAACTTTGGAGGTGGTGCCGTTTTTGTACTTTTTGCCTTTCAGTCGATTTACAAAATGAAGTTTTGCTGAAGTTTTGGCAACCAGTGGTTTCTGTTTGACAAGAATCTCACTGCTCCAGTTCGGAACCTAAGAAAACAAGAGTCAGGAAATTAAACCTTCTGATTTTATTTACCAGTACTGTTACCTCTTACTTGCTGCTGCTTTTCCTCCCCAAAATGGGGCAGCTTTACATTAATTTGTTCATGCAGCCATGAGGATGTGGTTATAATTCCTGAGCTGCTGTTAGCAGAAGCAGGTTAGTGCTGTTACTGGTCAGTCTGAGAACTGAACTGTGGTGTAACACCTGATGGATTAAAACGTGATCAAACAGTGCTTTTAATTAAACACACTGAAATTGTCCTTGCTGGCTGCAGTGCAGGAAAGGCAGTTAATGTAAGTGCTGAACTGCAGGCACAGCTGGCATTTCCCACCTGGCATTTTTAAAACTGGAAAGAAAACATTTTAAAAACCCACCCCATATTATGAAGTGTTAGAGCAAAACAAACCCTTACAGAAACGCAGCTACTCAACCAGCCATCCCTGATGTACACAAACTTCCCAATAAAGATTGGAAAAAAAGAGGGAGACAAATGCCAGCACAAGAACAAACAGGAATAACCATCTCCTTTCAGTAAACAATAGAATGGATAGCTTTATCAACCTGGCAGATTTTCCCTAAAACTTCCTCTAAAATAAACAGAATGATGCACAACTGACAGACTCTTGTAACTGAATAAAAACAAACCCTTTTTTTTTTCCCTGATTCAACATCAGAAATCATGAACACAGTCACAAATCTTCCAGCAACACTGCCTACCCAGTGGATTTCCCTTTTCAAGGCTTTACTGAACACCAGCACACGGACTTTGACAAGATGCCATCCTGTACAGTCAAACCCTAATGCTCAGGTCAGGGGATGTTCTACATCTCAGACATTTATGGAAGGAAGTTGCAGAATCTACTCAACAAGTACCTTGAAGAAAGCCCTTCCTAAGTGCTAGACTGCAACAGAAGATTAATGCCAAAAATCTACAGGACACATTTTAGTGTACTTAGGGCAGAGACTGTTAGAAGATACATATTTCAAAAGTGCTCCCAGATAAAAAGATTCAGAGAGTAAGAAAAGCCAGCTGATAGTGCCCAAAAGCTACTGAGGCCTTGCCCTAGACTAAACACAGAGTCTTTCTAGAGCAGTACCCAAGGAGGTTTTTGAGCACCAGTGCCAACTTCAGCTGTACTGGCTGTCCACATGCTTTGAGATTTTATTGCCTGTTTGATTAAAATGACAGGCTTTGCCTCCCCTGAAGAGGCTGGAATTAGATATCCCGGTGTGGAGGGAAAAATACCAACTTCAGTCTGCCACTGGAGTCATTTATGCTGAATTGCCAGCCTGCTGTTGAAAGGCAGAATTTGAAGGAAATCTCTCATAGACAGGCACAAGGATCACAAGGATTTTAATCAGGAACTCCCATCTCCAAGAGATTTCTCTGATTTCTTTGGGGGGAAGTTGCTTTGCCTGTCTGTGCCTCAGCTGCAGCATTTCTGAAATAGCATCCTTACTCAAGATGGATGTTGAAGCTTCTGATGGTTTGCAAGTTGGTTAAAATCTCAAAGTGAAAAACACAGTATGTATTTTAAGTGCCTATAAAATGACTGTAACCAAAGAAAAAGTGTTCAGAAGAGCTTAGGAATTTTACTCTGAATTACTTCCATGCTGCAACCTCAAACCATCTCTAGAAAGAGATGAAAGAATTCCTTTGATGCACATTACAGAACCCCATTCTTTCTCATTCGTGCGGGGAATAAAGCAAGCTTCGCACAAGCCACTACAGCCATGATCTGTCACACACTGACTGTTACCTAATGACAAAAGTATTATTTGTGAGTATTGCTAGACCTGCTGTTACGGAACTCCTAAGATCAACTAAATTAAAAGGGGAGGCAAATGGCACATCAGCACACCCTCAGAAATGTTTCACTGCAATCTCAGCAGCAGAACAGAAAGAAGCAAAGTGCCAACCTTTTCTGGTGTCATTTTCATAAGTTCCATGTTCTCCATACTGTAACGGCGTCCTCTCGGTCTGCCACCTTCAAGAGACAAATCCATCTTTTCATTATTAAAATTTATGGTGTCACTTGCAAAGCTGTGGCTATACTCATCCAAGGTCCAAGACACAGACACAATTAGAACACGTGAAGAAACTAAGCAGTAACCTGTGATTCACAATATAAATCCTCCAGAAAAGGAGGTGCTGAAGGGGTCCAATAGCACAAGAACCTTTTTTAGCCGGTGAGGAGAAAACCAACCATACTGCCCATGGCTGAGTATGCAAGTTAAGAACTCAAACAAGAGATCCTTTTTTGAAATTCTCTGCTTGGAAAGTACTGCAGAAAGAGGCACATACCATTCAAACTGTTTTCCACCACGTGGCTTTCTGCCATCATGGAGTTGTTCGTGCTGTAGCTTAATCCAAGAACCATTTGAAGATCTGAGAGATTAAGTCTGGCAGTGAGTTCTCCACTTCTATCTCCTACCTTCAAGCAAATCAAATAAGCAGTTGTTACCTTAATGATCACTCACATGTGTAAGTGTAAAGCAATCCCTGTGCCCTAGATTTCTGAGAGAAAAAGGCTGAAAAAGTTTTCCTGGCTGAAGACTGAGAGCATCTTTTTAAAGAAGTAACAACTAACAGGCAACATAACAAAGCCTAAAATAATCTCTGCTAGGTTACTAACTTGGAGTCCGTGACAACGTTGTGAGTGGTGACACTAGAACTAAGGAGCTAAATGCAGTGAGAGGGTGGCTGGAACAACGTGGAGTCAACCGTCTCTGAAACCATTCAAAATGCATTCCATTGCTCAAAACTGGATGCATGGACATACCTCTGTAAAACCTGTGTGAGCGAGAGCAAAAACCAACAGCCAGCATAGTGGGAGTATGAAAATCATACCTCTCTCGAAATCTCCAGGTGCCTTTCTGCAAAATGGATGGCTTGGTCGTGATTTCCCAGAGCAGTGTATGCATTCCCTAAACTCCAGCACGCTCTTCCTTCCCCAATTCTGAAAACAACACACATTTGCAATTACACCTCTACCTGCTGGACACCAGAGGTCAGGTTCTCACAGCACTGCCACAGTAATTTGCTGGGCCAAAAAGAATGAAGGCAACCATCAGAGACCATTCCAACACCAACACATTAAATACTGTATTTAAAGGAGTGTGATCTGGTTATAGATAAATATGAACAAATTTAATCAAAATTTTAGTTTTTAAGCTCACAGCAAACAAGTTAGTCAGTTTTGTAAGCGTAGAACATCGTATAACCTACTTTGCTTTTCCTCAGTTTGCAAGCCTTATTAGTCCTCCGTATTCTTATTGACTTAAGAAGATGTACATTTAAATGTTGCAAAAAATTATGGTTGCATATGCCTGACATTATAAAAAAGGCCTCAGAAATCAGGATTGCAATATAAACTTTACTTGCTGCTGTGTTATTCTCCTTCCCCCATCTCTTCCTATATTATTAACTTGTGGACAAGTAGGAGACAGATTCTTAGGAAAGTAGGGTGAATTATTATAATGAAGTCATGAAAGACAGATCTGCTTTTCCTTTCCTTAATTTACACAGATATGCTGACAGGAGATGATGTAGAAACAGTCATTCATCAATTTGTCTTTCATCTCAGACTCATTAGCTGAAATACCATCATGAGTAATTTTTGTTTTCCATATGAAAACCAAAGCCCAGCATTGAGGGAATTCACATTAATGCAGCTGTCACATAGGGAACAATGACAGTAGAGTTGAAGGCAACGGTGTCACACATACATTAAACAATCTCTTAGGGCTTACTTGTCATGTAGTTCCTGAGCAATCACAAGGTGTTTCAAATGATAATCAATTGCTTTCTCATAGTCCTGGAGCAGAGTGTAGGTGTTCCCCAGGCTGTAGCAGGCCTGTGCTTCCACAGCTCTGTCCTTCAGCTGCCGTGCCAGCTGCAGCGTCCTCCTGGAAGAGAGGGTCACTCACCTCAGAAACCACTGCAAGGAGAAGGTTTCAGAAGTGCACACCCAAAAATCAGTTCTACAACTTAGTAATTGATTAGCCGATAATTTGCCAGCCTGGTGCCCTAATTTATCTATCTTATAAACTCTTACACTCTCAGACTTGTAAAGTCTTCCACTCCCCTCAACTGCAACCTACTTCCACCTACTTTTTTAGCGAGCAGCCTGATACCTCAAATAGCAGCTTTTAATTTATTGCTTCGTTAATAATTTGTAGGAGTTTCCCTGGCAGGATGCACAGTTTAATACCAGTGTTACAATACCTACTTCCCCATCAGCATGGGCGGGACAGGCCTTTATCCGCCAAGCCAGCCCAGCTCTGTTGGGCAAGAAGAATTTGAGTGCTAAGAGGGATCTGCTCAGTACTGAGGCTTTTTTCCCTAAGAACAGGTGTGCTCTGAAATCCCAGTAAGATGCCAATAACTCCTATATTGTATCTTTGCCAAGCTTTTACTTTCCCAAGCACAGCAGCAGCTGCTTAGTGGTGCAGAGATCAAGAAGTCTGGCTTGAAAATACAGACTAAAGATGTAAATTTATGTTGCTGTGCACCACCTCTCTCAGCCGGTGAGCACACCTGAGGCAGCCACCCATCTCAGGGTGGGAGAGCTACTCACATCATTCCAGAACTCACTAAGAGCTGAGACAGAAATGCCTGCTTCTAGAATAAAGGGAATAAAGGCCTGGCAGTGGAAAGATGTCTGTCTACAGTACTGCAAAGAATCTATTTAAAGTAACAAAAGAGTTTAAAAAAAATAAAAAGCATTAATGCTGCCCCTCCCTTAAAAGGATCAGAATAGTTAAACAACAGAGGAAAAATTTCTTAGCTAAACAAAAGGAGTTTTTTCCAAAGTGTATACTGAAGAGATGGCTGTTCTGCAGTGAGCTACGGTACCAGGCACAACGGAAGTAAACTGTACAAGAGGTATAAATTGTGTTTCTCAGCAGTCACTCACCTGTAGTATTCAGCAGCAGTTTCAAATTCCCCCAGGAAGATGTAGGCATTTCCAAGGTTGCTGTATGCTCTTCTTTCTGCTGATCTATCACCAAATTCTTTTGCAATTAGGAGACGCTTAAAAACGTGAAAGAACTGCATTATTTACTCCACTTTATACTTTGTAACATACATTTACATGCAGAAATGCATGAAAAAAAAGCATTTTTTACGTCAACAATGCTTGATAAGAACAGCCAAACTTGAAGTTGCGTCATTAAGATTTAAAACCTGCATTAAAAAGCTTGCAACGAGATCCAACACAATACATGTATACTAAAGGTCAGAAGCAACCTGATATGCTGCTAGAACAGAATTCGTTACTAGCACACTGTTGTACCTGTTCATGGGCTAAAACTGCACTCCTGAAGTTGCCCAGAAGATAGTGTGTGTTCCCCAGATTTCCAAAGGCACGCCCTTGTGCTGCTCTGTCACCCAGCTCCGTTACTATTGTCAGGTTTTCCCTGTTTTGGGGGAAGGTGAGAAGGAGAACAGTGACTTTTAAAAGGTTTGAGTTTTTTTCTCAGTCATTTAAATAATAATTTTAAAAATTCTTATATAAAGGAAAAGGTAGAGGTATTCTACTTTGGCCTATTTTAATGGCCTTCATATAACCATGAATCTGAGTAGGAAATATTTCCTCTCAGATACCAAACTCCAATGCATTCTTACTCAAGCCAGTGTGCTCCCCTCTAGTTACACACACAGGTATAACAAGGTCCTGTTGTCTCAGCCTGGTTTGAAGAACTCTGCTGGTTTTAAGTACAAGTGAGGGCATGATAAAAACCAGTGCACTGTCCTGTTGGAAAGACCAAACTGACAGGTACCTCAGTTCTGCAAAGAAGCATTCCACAGTTTAGCTCACGGCACTGCAAATCTCCCATATTCTAATGAGCTACGTGATCACATCCTCCCAGCCCCCAACATTTAAAGCTACTACTTACTCATAATAATTTGCAGCTTTTTGTAAAGCATTTTTCACATCGTCTGGAAGTTCCCCTGGATCATGAGTCCCAGCATTAGCTACATTTTTCCCTTTAGAGTGATATACATTTCCCAGATTATACAGTGCTCTTGCTTCTCCAACCTGAACCAGAAGTAAAAGAAGGCATTAAAATTTCATGCTTCGAGGACTTCTGTCACAACAACTATTTGTACAATCCACAGATAGGAAAAAAGTTCCTTAATTACTTGTCAACACACACTGCCCATTCTGAACATGTTATCACCTACCCAGTCATATCCCTCAACCCAATTGTTTTGCATATTACATCTTTTTAAAGAGCAAGAAACATTCCTGAGGTCAATTACCATTACAAATTAAATTAAAAACAAACAAACCCACCACAAAATAGAATAATATTTAACCTGGATCTATAGTCTTCCAGGTACAAACAACTTTAGTATTCCAACTAACAGATTCTTACTGCCTAGAAGAAATATCTGAATATTCACTATTTTCCTCTGAAAGGTGCACAACTCCTTACAAGTACAACAGGGTTCAGGAATGTGTGTTAGCACTTTACATCCAGATTCCTGCACAATTCTTACCTTATCATTAAGCTCTCTGGAAATATCCAGATGTCTCTGACAGCAAACGATAGCTTCTTCAAAATTCCCAAGTACCTTTAAGGTGTTGCCCAGATTCCCACTCGCTTTAGCTTCTCCCAGTAGATCTCCAATTGTCCTAAAATTGCAGAAATGAAGTACCCAGAAAACAGTGTGTCATTAAAACCAAACAGACTGTCAATGCATGGAAGAGAATTACATGAATTTATGAAAAGAGACTACAACCATGTAAATGTATACGTGTTCGTTTATATCTGAAATGCACTCATAAACATTGTTCAGTCTGTGGTTACAGACATCTCATTCTGCCGGTGCTGTCTGGCCAACTGCTGGTATTGATGGCATTGATCATCTGCTTAACTTTTTTTTTTTAATTCACATCTTTTAGGAAGGTAACGGAGAGAAAATTCTTAAAGATGATGTAGAAAGACAGCATTAGAAAGAGAAGTTTAACTGCATTTGCGTTTTACTTGACTATGTCCTTTTAAGTAGAAGTCTCCTTTTACTTTACAAGATACTTTACTGTAAGGTTGAAGAGTTACAGTTTCCTCTGTAGCTCGAGGCACTACTTCATTTCTAGATTCTAAATGAGACTAAGGCAAGAGACTGCCACTGAACCACTCAGACTGTCACACCTGGGGGACAACACAACAAAACCAATCAATGCCCACAAGGTCACAGCACTGGAACACGTTAAGGCAGGGGGAAGAACAGATTTATGCATAAATTGAGGTTAAGTACATTGTGTGCCTGTGTCTTTTATTGGATCTATGCAAATCGGTAAAAGTCAGATACACGAATAGCATATGAAATGGGGATAGGGTTTTAGATTTCACAGTAGTACATTATGAGTTTTACACAGATAAACATTAAGGAGTTCTGTCTAGTAAACAAGAGAGCAGCTTAATCTGGAGAACTAGAAACACTGAGTTTTAGAAACACAGAAGGGTAAAGAAAGGGTGGATTTAAAGCAGCCACTTAATTATCCAGAAACCTGGTGAGGCCTCAGTCAGTTCTAGGATTATGGTGCTACACCAAGCATTAGCTGCCAGGTTAGAGGGCAACCAGGTGACCTGACCTGCCAGGCCCCCTAGCCCTCTGCCACCACCATGTCCACTCATTAGCCAGTATTAACAGCAGGGTTTGGCAGGAAAATGAACAGTCAGCTGCTTGTATCGACCAGGATGGATGACATGGAGAACGATTACCTTGCAAGAGTTAAATCGTGGTGATGGTATTCCAAGGCCTTTGCATATTCGTGCAGGTAGAAATACGCATTGCCCAGCTGGCTGTAAATAGCGCTCAGGGTGCGCAAATCTTCAGTTCCAACCTGAACGGCTGCTTCAAAGAAAGACACTCCAGCCCGGCAATCCCCTGCCTTGCACAGGCGCTCGCCTTCCAGAGCCAGCTCCAGGCAGGAAGCCTCCATCCTGCACCAGGGAAGCAAAAGGCAAACAGTCACTCCAAATGCCACGCTCTGTCCAGCACCTGAGCTCTGAACAGGGCATTACTTTACTCAGAGGGCCTCTCTTTGTTTAGGAGAGGGAGTCAGCACCACAGTACAACCAATGAGCTTTGCTTTACGGTCTTACAGAAACTAAGGCTGAAATGGAAATTACAACTTGCATGGTGTTGAGCAAAATAACATTTAAACAAGCAGCTACAATTTCTTATTTTCTTTTTCAGTCTCAGAGAGGAAACCAAACACTGCTTTTTTGTCCATATGTAGCACCCGCAGGGTTCCAAAACAGTTTTCACCATCTAGATAATTTCAGAAAAGTTACCTAGAAATCAAGCTATTACTGACAAATACTGATTCTGACAAATGGAAGCACTTTAATTTTTAGGGTGATACCATAGTAACCTGCAAAATGATTCACAGGAAAAAAATAAATTAGAATAGTCGGTGTACCAAAGACTGACTAATTTTCCCCAAGTTGCTTCCTATGTAACTCAATATTCCTTGGCACTTCATTTCTTATACTGGCACTGCTATGAAAATTCTCAGTGTAGAAAAAAATATCTAGATTCAATTAAAGACAAAATGTATGTCAATTCAAGTTACTTCACTGATACACCATCATTGCAGAACCCACCGGAATATTTTTTACTATTACGAACAAGCAATGTGTAATTATACAGGTATGAGATACTGCAGTCACAAATGAACTTGTAGAATATTACATTTTGAACATGAACAAAAGCTGATAGAGAACTACAGTGCCAAAACCCATTCACGTGCATTTTTGCCCCTGTGAGTTCAGGAGTACAAAATGTAACATTTCAGGAAGCGTTAACAATTTTATCCAAACGTTTCCTACTTTCCAGTGCTGAGATGCGAGGGAGGCAGGGGAGAGGAAGACGAGAAAGACGACAGCTCCAGGTCTCGCTCTTGAAGCAATATGGTTCTCCAGCTTTTTCAAGATACGTGCATTTTAAAAAGCTTGCAAAAATGTCAGCATTCTATTTTTTAACACTTTTTTCAAAATGAAAACTCAGCAAGAGACATTCTGTAATTGTTGAAAAAGCATGTGCTAATATTGCCAAAAAGTGGACAATCAAATGCTGGCTTTTGCAAAAGTTATTTTAATGGAAACACCAGATGACACCTGTTTTGACTTGACATAGTGATGAAGTTTTTAACATACCTGCAATATTTACATTTCATTATTTTTCTAAACTAGAAAAAATTGATTATACAAAACTCTACTCAAATCTGAACAAGAAGAAAATATTTTTGAAAAACCTAATGACTTCCAAAAGAACTAGAAGGATTGGAATCACAAGGACAATACAAAACACACAATACTGCCATACCTGCTGGTCTTCGACATGCCACAACTTAAGCACAGCGAGATGACCGACATGTTTAACTTTTGCAATCAAAAGCACTGTCTGTTTGGCAGTTGGTAAAGATGCTGACAGCAAAGGATAACTCCAGCATGAAGTTCTTGCCAAGCCCAACTTCTCAGGTTGGATATCCATAACACATGCAGTATTTTTAGGTTTGGAAACTCTTCTCAGAGAAGTTAAAGCATTCCTATTTGCTACAACACACCACTTGGGTCTCATTACATTGTGCATGTGTTGAATGTAAGACAGAAAAAGGCAGAAATGATTTAAGTCCATTTAAGTACAAGGCAGAAATGATTACACCATCAGCAACTGAAGGTTTAAGACTTAAAACACTTCATTGGGTAATCTTAATCCTATCCAAAGAGGTTCTCTCCGGGCACCTCATGTTAACTGACATGTCCAATTACAGTGACAGCTAGAAAATATGGTGCTTCTCAGTGCAGAGATTTGGACCAGCCACGCTCTTTGGATTTTTAGCTTGAATGGCTAAAAAGAGCAGAACTTTCAGCAAAATGTGTGTGTGACGTAATAGTCAAAACATTACACTGGACTCTGCTTCCCTAAGTGAATTTATTCCATTTAAAAAAAAAATTATTTTTCACTGTGATGCATCAGCCACATAATCAGTGAAGAAAAGGCAAAGTTAAAAAAGGTACAAGGCAATATCAGAGAGTGCTGCGGTCTGGTAACTCCCCTGAGAGACTGCATTCATCTCATCTCACACTACACCAAAAAATGCCAAATGCCAAGGCAGCATTACCATTTCATCAGGGAACCTGAAATATAATCCTTTGACCTTGCACCCCTAGATTTACTATAGCTTATAAAAATGAAAGATGTGGGGTCTTCCATACAGAACACAACTAAGAAGCAAAAGGCTTAGACTGATGAATATCAGCTGTTATTACAGAGTGTTTCAATTCAACAGAATTACAGGAAGTAAATTAAAATGGGAATAACTGAGTAAAAAAAAGAATGCAAAAATTAACACTTCGATTGGGCACAACTCTAGAGAGGTTGTGTTAACAGGTTGCTAGAATCCGTACAGCAAATTAAAGCTTTAATTCCATCTGGATCCATTCTTTCTGACCTACCATTTCAAAATCTAAATAAGCTATACAAAAATAGAACAGAGAAAATTAAATATTTATTTCCACGGTTGCCTGCACTCAATATTTTATTCAGGTTATATAAGAGCTATGAAATTACTCAGTTACTTTAAAAGTTTCCTAGGCTTTTCCATCAAGTACCAAAACTGGATTCAGAAGAGGTTTGGTTTTGGTTTGTATTTGTTTTTTCCTCCCCTCTGCTACTTAAAGGACTCTTATGCAAATTAACACTTTTTTTTGGGTTTGTTTTGTTGGGGTTTTTTGAGATTTACGTAGGTGTTCTCCACCTGTCACTACTAATGGTTAAACAGCACTTTGGCAGACTAGACAGGGCCAGGTTAATCAATGTTTTAGGAAGTCATTAAATAGTTACAAGGAGAATATGACATTACTTTCTCTGTTCCCAGGGCTGAATTGAATTATTTACTCAACACCCAACGGCCAAACAAGAGATTCAATGTATCTGCAGAGAGGAGAAGAGAACAAGGCCCATTCATCTGTGCGCTTCTAATGAAATTCTGTTCCTGCTGAACAGGATAACATTCTCTCAGATATTACTTGGAAATGCTCACACAGGGCTTCATTTTGTTATGCTGTCTATAGATGCCTGGACCTGTCCTCTGAAAGGCTGGCATCTCCTGAATAATTTCTCATTTGTAAAACTACCTCATCCTTATCTGTCCCTCGAAGCTTTCCCTCTTGCCTAGCTCCCTGGGGTTTTTTTTCTTTTCTTCTTTTTTGTCTCCCCTTGTTTTTCTCTGACCTTTTTCACATTCTATTTTAAACCTTTACTATTTCTAAGAATATAAACCCTAAGCATATCACGTCCTTGTTTTTGTCTCCCTCCCTTCAGCTGTTCTCATCTTACAATAAGGACAAGAAAACTGGTAAGAATGAAGGCAGTAAGACTCATTGATTACTACAATCTCTAAACACAATTTAGTTTTACTCAGTTCAATTCCGACTAGGAGGACTTTTTACTTTTGAGGGGGAACACAGTTGTCATCCGTTTGCCATGAAACACGGTACAAATAACACACCTAGAGACAAAACAATTACATTGTTTTTGTAATTACATTACATCTCTTTAGTTCAGATGCACAGCATTATTAATGCCACAACATCCTATAATAAAGCTCACATTCCTGACTCCTGCCCCTTACTCTTGGCTTCTCCACACGAGCAGAAGCCTCCACGAGCAGACCACTCCAAACAGCTCCACCACACCTCCATTCAAACCGATTAAAAATATCAACAATACAGCATAAAGCAGTAAGACATTGTGCTGTGACTGTGCTTGCCAATTTTTTAAAAGGTTTTTTTAGCTTGTCAGTTTAAACCAGACAATTGGCCATGACACATTTTTCACCCATTTACTTCTATAATAGTACCCTGAACAGCTCCTGCTTTTATTAAAGAGTGAGCAAGGACCTTCTGTAATTGTCTGGGGAGGACCGAGAGCATGAGCACCAGCGTGGGTAAATGTGGTAGAGGAATGCTGGGAAGTGGGTCCCTTCAGGAAACACCCAGCACAGATGCTTACACACTTAGGGTCAAAAGCCACAGGATGAAGATTTTAGTAACATAAAGAGAGAAAACAGTAAATTACAGCTTATTTGCTAATGTTTCTCCTTACTGACCATGAAAAAGCTGCTCTGGCTGGTTGCACTGCTAACCAGGACACTGGACTTGTATGAAATGAAACAAAGTACTTCTCTTCTATGAAATGGAAGAGGAGACCAATCCGACAGCAATCTAACATTGTCAGAATGTTGAAAGGATTAATTTTAAGCCATAGCATATGCTGTCTTACAAATATAGGTAGTGCCTTATTGCTGTTAGCTAGCGATGAAAAGGTCTTCAAAGAAAGGAAGACCAGGGTAGGGGTGGGGGGAGCACACAAGAACCACATTTTTTTATTTCTTTTTAAACAATCATTTCAGTCTTCCAGTGTCCCTTCCTACTGAACGAGCTGCAAGATTTACCCTCCCAAACACCATGCACTACACAATGCTCCTTAGTTCAGCTCCATTAGAGCGAGTCTGCAGTGCTGACACGTTGTCCCACGTCTATAAAGGGGATTCAGAAGAAAAATGATAAAAGCTCTCAGAAGGGAAATCCCATATCCTCTTCACTTGCAAGAACAGTATTTTTGAGTCCAAGGCACCAGAGCAGTTTTCATCTATCAATCAAACCTCTTTATTTTAAGCAAGGAAAACACCTCATCGTTCATCACAACAATAATAGGACAAGTACAGAGAACTTCAGCAGACAAAACTCAGCAATTTGCATAGGCAGCCCAACAGCTAAAAGAGGGAGCAAGTATTACCCTGCAGGCATCGTACTTCGTATCATTCTACCCCAAGTACAAAGAAATACAGACAATAATGTACTATTCTGCTACCATGCAAGTTCCAATACTACACAATCGTGTAATCATACTAATATAATCTGCTACGTAGCAAAAGTGAATTTTCATCGTTCAAAAATCAAGAAAAAAAAGGGTTTAATTTTCAGTTTCAATAACACTACTAGCAGAGATATCAAACTATTTGTTGAAACTTGTTTAGCTTTATATGATTAACAGCACTTATTAATTTACAGTAAAATTACCAGTCTTACCTGTATCGCACGTGAAAGGAACGATCTTCACGCATGCTTATCAAAACATTGTTTTCCGCCATTGAGTTACATTATCAGTAGAGAAAGTAATACTGTTCTGTAGTAGGGTAAGTACTTTACTACGGAGAATTGTTGTCAGAGCACCATTCCAGTTAGTATATTAAGAAGCTGGAGTAAAGATATCCTAAGCTCCCGTAGAAAAAAATCTTCTTTATTACTGAGGTAAGGAGGTCACTGCCAGACATCTCACACCTTCAGAAACGTTCACGTTCTTTCATCTGTGGCCCTTTAGGCTCCATTCAGCCGCATTTCTGCAAAGGGAACACAAGATGCTTGGCTTGAAGTCTCATAGTCAGTTAATAACTCATCAGCATTTGCAGCTGATGTAAAAGCATAACATTGCTCCTACCAAGCAGGAAACGCCAATCAAGAACTCGAAGGCAGAGCCAAAGCCTTCTACACAGACATGGCAATTCCTGTACCCAAGTGAGAACGCCAGAGGTTTAACAAAAACCAACACTTTCTTCTCTTGGAGACTTGGAAGAATTTACCCTTGCTGGTATTCTTTGGCCTCATGAAGTAACAGGCAAAAACCTTAAAGGATGAAAGCTACAGAATGAAAGGCATAATATAGAACAGATCACAAAGTGCTTTACATGTAAACACTGCCGCTGAAACCCTGATCATCAGCTGAAGGCTCACAGCAATCAGAACTGGGGGGCATAATTCCATCTGGAGATCATCCATTCTGGAGATTGTCCCACCTGGAATACTGCAAGCATAGCAGCCAGGAAAGGTTTAAGATCTATATTCACTTTTCTCCTCCCTGCTCCCAAAAGAAAAGGGGGGAGGTATGGGAGTTTGGAGGGCGAGGGGTGTAACACTGGCTTCCTATTCAAAAAGTCTGCAGCACTGCGATGTGAGCTCCAAACTATGCTTCAAAGGGATTGCAGAAGCCAGCATGTAAATACTGGACACGTTCAGGCTGGCTGGGAAAAGATTAACAGAAAAGAAACCCTGTAATCAAAAGTTTACCCACTTTTAAACATATTTTTAGTGGGGACGGTGACATATTTATGCCTCAGTACTAATATTACCTTCCTTTGCAAGTAAACACAGAGTTGTGTAATTCACAAATGCATATTTCATCAAGAGACTGCAGAGGTGTCAAAAAGACAGGAACAGAGCTCAGATTCAGAGCTGCCGCCAGAAGAACACGTAAACCTCTATATTTAATTGTCGATATAGGCCATGCCTTTTCCTTTCATTAGCTTTATCAAGTCCCAGCTGTGAAGATTCATGCTTCCCATCACACTCTACCTTGACAGCAGACCTCAAACAGACTATCCACATACTTCCAATTAAATGACTATTTTGCCCTTCCATGCTCATCACTAGAATTATTTGGCATCAACAAGTGGGTGTGGGTATATTTTTGCAATTATGAAGCGTGACACCCACAGGTTACAATACCACTGCAACCCACACACTGGGCAGGCCGTGTTCCAGGTATTCACTCTGCGGAAGTTTGTCCGACCTCACATCAGGGAACTCATACAGGCAGATGGCCCTAGGCCACCCAGTCTACAGCAACCCTCCATGAGCACTCCTGCTGCTCAGCAAATCCAAGGGATTTGGAAGTTCTCTTCCACAGAGGGACACACCACAAACTAAAAAGTGTGTGCTTTGGCAACCTCCAAGATCATGAAATGATGACTGTGTTAATTTGTTTGTATATTTATACTGTAATGATAACTAACTGAATAATTTAAAAAGCCTTTTTTTAAAAACAAAAAGCCAACTTTAATTTTAAAAAAACCCAGTTATACTTAAAAGTACACCAGAAGATCTGCATTTGTTTAAATATCAGTTATTTTTAGCAGTACATTTCATATCAGCTGTTTATAGTTTCACTATATCTGAGCTACACTTCTGTCCTCATCCTCTGAGTGATGCCACCATCTCCCAAGAGCTGGAACCACTACTCCTGCCTTCTTCCCTCCTTACTGGCCATACAGCACATTCCTAGTCTTGGGAGGGTGATACAGGCACACCCACATTGGCCAACACATCGTCATCACAGATCCAACCAAAATTACCGGGTCTGCTCTTCATACCTCGCTTCTTCACGCGTAAGTCATTAGGATGTCAATTACGCCTTCAGCCATGCCAACATGTAATCAGTAACCAAACCTAAATCATATTAATTAGAGTGGGGAATGCAACATTTAGGGGTGGAAGTTGCACACTTGCACGGACGGCATCTCTCAGGTGTAAACTGGCCTTGGGAGGACTAGAGTGCAGCAAACTCAGCCTTGCTCTTTCAACTGCTGCACCGTACCTACTGAGAGCAGCTCTGTGTAACCAAGCCTCGCCCGAGCTGGTGATCAGCACGGAGTTGGCTCAGGGGACACAGGGCTTTTCCAGCAGGAAAGCCTAAGGAACTAACAGGCCTCAGGAGAAGTTCTACACTGTCAGTATAACTAACAGTGAAACGGACTTTCTCCTAAATTTGCGTTTTTAATTAAAATTTTATGTAGCTTGAAAAAATCACTTGGGGCTTACTAGAAAAAAAAATCTGTATTAATGCAATCCAGCTGCTTCAAATTTATTCTCTCCACACCTCAGAGTAATACAAAATCTCTATCCATGTTAGAGAGCTGCCTTTCAGGAAAGCATAAATAGAAAACTGAAGTTGTATACACAACCTTAAAATGCACAATTTTACTAAATACAGGAAGTTCTAGGGGTTTTTGTAATTTTGAAGTAGCAGCAAAAAGCCTGCAGAGGAAAGACTGGGTCTCCTTCAGAAGTGGAAAATTAAACTGGTGTTACCAATTACACAGTTGTTTGACACTGAAACAGAAATGAACACCAGCATCACCACCCCAAATCGAACAAAGCGAGGCAGAGGTTGGGCAGCCAAACGTGGCAGCCACTCCATAGCCCACAACAGACAAAACGCGAACTGTATCAACTCTTTTTCACGAGAAAATGGATTACCCACCCTGGCTATAAACAGCTAAAGGATCTTCCACTAAACCATCAATAAAAAGGTAAATTTGCCTCAATTCAATGCTCTGTCTAAAAAAAGTACTAATTGCTGTCAGAAAGTCACTTTCCATTCTTTTTTCTATTAAACCACAGATTTATATAGAAGCTATAGGAATACAGATGGAGTTTGCATGATGAAAGTACATCTCAACCTTCCATTAACATCCCTGCACTGAATCAGTGATGCAAATGCTAAGACTGGAATGAGGCTCACTCTCTCTCAAGAGAAATTATAGAAGAAACCAAGGCTCCCCCATCTTTAATTCTAATCAGTATTTTTCAAGTTCCTGACAGTGATAAAACCACGGTTGCTATTTCTTTCCCAAAAGCCTGTATGCAGGCTAATAGTTCTACTTATCACAGCTTCCAGACAGGTATTTCACGTTTTAAGGCATTTTCCATCTCAGCAATGATTTCATTACATACGATAAATTTTATCTCAATGGTAGACAATGAGTTTAATCAGTTTGCAATTCTTAGTTACACTGAATGTCTACAATAGATCCTTTCCTTTTAACTTTTGACAGAAAACCATATTTCTGCACAGGTGAAAATTCATCAGCAAGCAACAGAAAGCCAATACTGCGATTTATTTGCAGTACACAGAACTAATAATCACAATACAGTTGGAGATGTTTTTTTCTCCTTCGTCACCTCAAAACAGTACATTCTAAGCAGCTTCATTTGCTCCTTCCCTCAACCCACACCTTCTTTTTTGGAGTTTGTCAGAAGATCAAAAGTATTGCTTTGCTTATGCAGTCACATGGCTGGGCAGCTGACAGACCCTGACCGGTCACTGGGGGGCTGGTGCAATACCAAACAGTTCCCTTCCTTCTGCCTTTCCCTAAAGGAGATGATCAAGTCATGCCTTCTCTCCCCATCTGCTACTTCTCACAAATCTGTGGGAAAGGAGCATCTGCCAAATGAAGTCATCACCGACCCAGGGATTCAAAAGCTACTAGAGGAAAGTACAGATAGAGGCAGATCGACTGCACAAATTGCATTTCCTGAGAAAAACTAGTGACAGAGACTTGTTGTTTCAAGGTTAAGACAAACTTCCCAATGGTGAACTAAGTTCGAATTTCCTTTCAGAAAGATGCTATAGCATGGGCAGGAGAAAAAAAAAAAAAGAAAAAAAGCTTGAAGAAAAAAAGAAAAGAAGCTTGAACTGGATCATCTAAAAACAAAACAGAGCTTTGCATACCCAGTGAATGAAGAAACAGACTGCATAACAACAAAAATATACCAACAGTTCCATTACTGAAATACAGAGATCAGCTTGGCTTCAGACCTTCAAAATACCAAAAAGCATATAAATACAAATAGCACAAGTAACACTCACAGCATTCTCTACTTTAGTCTTCAATGCTGTTTAAGGATATTTTTAAAATTTACTCGAATTAATGAATAAGCGTAAAATAAGCCACCAAAAAAACCCTTAAAATTTCACATCAAGTTTAATATTGCATTTACATAGTACACAGCATCACCATTAGCATTTCTGCAGTAATACATATTCCCCTGTGAACAAACCTTTAAGCAAATGTGTGCCATGTGGGGGAAAAGTTAATTTGTCCAAACCTTGAGCACAGTACAAGTGACTAGTCATAAGAGTGGATCGTGCAAATACAAGAAGCACTGTACTAAGACCAGTTATTCTTGGCAGCTTAATTTTAAACTCCTCTCTGCACCACTTTTGACTGCTGTTCAACAGCTGATTAGCTGAGAGCACATAGAAACCACCTTCACTGATGAGGTGAATTTGAGGTTTTATTCAGGATCATGACGATGTGGAGCAATACCTGCTCTGAAACACTGCCTTTGTCTCCTGATGGATTTCTGCGTCGAGCAGAAAACCCCAGAATAAACCACAGGGATTCTTTTAAAGGACTGGCTCAGCAGCACCCAAGCCACTTTGCAGCGTACAGTCCAAGTGCAGCTCACAATGGACAGCCGAGGAAAGCTGAGGTTCATAAACAGCTCCCTGAGCTGCTCCTCCCAGGTGTGAGTGACGGAGCTCGTGCTGCATGCAGAGCCTGTATCACTCCGGAGCACGGCAAAGACCCCACCTAAACATCCTATGCCACTGGCTCATCAGACAAGCTGCAAATAAATTAAACCACTAGCTCATGTTCTTGGTTCAGATGCTTCCTCCTCCACCCCAACTATATTTACCATGCTGACTTATAAATATGGGCCCGCACGAATCTAAGACGCACTGCTGAATATCGCAGAGAACCCTGAAATGGCTGGAAGAGGTGGGTACTGCACTGGCTTTGGCCCACAGGAGAGGTTCTTTCAGCAGACTTGTAATCCCATCAACACACTGCTCCACGAGCCTGGAATTTCACTTATAACATTCTAACAGAAAATGGAATATGAGGTTTCCTCTCCTTTGCCCAAACGACACGCACAGAGCTATCTTTCATATAGGAAACCATCGTTTCCTTGCTAGAAGGAGAATCACCAAATGGTAACTGAGAGCATAAGGCTAGACAGGCATTTTGTAACCAGAACTGACAGATGCAGAGCTAACTACCTTCTGTGAATCAAAAGAAAAGAATTACTGTAGTGAGGGAGGGAAACTCAACTCCCTTACCTCTGAAATTATTCCATCTCCCTTTTTAGCCTGTTAATGCCCAAGACTTAATGACTTCAGTAACCAGCAGTCTTTCCAGACGGTCAGCAGAAGCACAAAAGGTTATAAAAGACCAGAAAAATACCAATAATAGAAGTTAGGATACTCACAACAACTCTACTCAAAAAGTGAAAATAATTGCTAAACGAATAATTACACAAATACTCTCATTATCTGTCACAAACTCCTGAGTAACTTGATTTTTTCTTCATTCCTCTCCCTAATTTCTTTCTAGCACTGTACATAAAACCAAATGAAACAAAAGGGTTTCTGTCCAATTATTTGAATTTCCTCATCAATTTACTCTAATTTAGTCATCAATATGACTGCAGGAAGAGAAACCCACTAGTGACAAAGGAGCACAAGTATCCCCAGAACAGTTCCAAGTAGGACTGCAAAATAATTTAATGGAAAATATTAATAGCTATATGAAACAAGGTAGGGAAAATATTGTATAAAACCCCAAAACTACTTTACAAGATACAAATCATACTAGTTTATGAAACTCTATTTGTATTTTTTAAAAAAACCTTTAAAAATGTCCTAGCAATGAGATAATTTTAAATCTTGAGATGAGTAATTAAAAAAACCCAAACGCCCCACAACAATGACAGGCATCGAGCATTTCTGAGACAAAGTTTGCTCACAATGAACTGAAGCTCTCAACACATCCACAGCTGGAAATGAAATCATGGCCTTGACACCAGAGGAACACAGCTCCAGAGCAGAGTCCAACATCTATTACCTAGCTGCTAATATGGCCCTGCATTATGGCAGACACGATAACAGAGATATTTAATGTATCACTCAATTTGTACAAAGTTTCTTTGTTTGGGGTTTTCTTTATTTCACTGGTTACCTAAACCAAACAGACCCTGCTCATGGTGGGTTTTAAACAGGTAAGAGAAGGTTCATCTCCTTCATTTCACAGGTTAATTCCTCTTGGTTGCCCCTGCACTCCCACCTCTGGTATCCAGCTGACTGCATGCCCTGGCTCATACAGCACTCTGTTAAAGGCAAACACAAGTCCAGGAGTATTTCCACCTGCCCTCTGGCATTTCCAGTATGTACTTTCCACATATTCTGTAGATTAGGAGCAGGATTTTTCCTCTGTTTGTGGAGTACCTAGCTGAATTGAGTGTTTGGGGCTTTAAGTAATGCTAAAGGTCTGCAACATGCCAAGCCTTTCAAACTCTGTATATCCTGCTTGTTCCTTTTTCCCTTCTTTTTCTAAGAGAATCAGTGTTTAACTGGAAAACAGCTGGCTAGTTAATGTACATAATTACTGTCCAGTGTGCAGGTTAAAGGACCCAGTGTAGCTGACACAAGTAACCACAAGTATTTTTATTATACAGACACTCCTGCAGATAGTTAATGTAAGCCATCTATTTAAATCCTGAACTAGGGGAATCCCACACTTCAATAAACTAAGAAAGGAGAACATGAAGTGCCAGCAAAATATAACTAATATCCCCATCATAAAACTAATCAGGCAACTGAAAACTAATTCTATATGCAGCAAGATCAAGATTTCAGATACAAGAACAGAGCAGAATAATATCATAGTCAAAATAGCTCAGAATTTTTCCACATATTTGATACATCAAGGTATTAGGATTCCTTATCCTTTTTTCTTTTTCAATCAGAACCAGATCCAAGTTTATTTACAAATTGTCATTCACAGACTGAAAACAAATATTGTGCTGCCTTCTTTCCAACATCTCCCGCAAGTGGGGATGAGATTTGCATTCAAGCACTTTAAAATTAAGTGTACAAATGCCACAACAGACTGCAATGACAGTTCACAACAAAGCAGTAACTTGTGATCCTTTTATTCATAGCGTAAGCTGAAGTCATCTTCCCACAAAATCAGTACGAGTTTTGTTACCAAGTTCTGAAGGTAAATTTGAACCCTGCTCCCTTGGGACAATCTCATCATGCAAATTAACATATACGAGGCCTCTCCCAGGCAACGAGACACTTGACTACCTTCAGTTTGGGAACTGGAGCATGTTATCCAATGTGAAAGAACTCCACATAGGAAGGGTTCAGCACAAAAGATTGGCTATTTGCACATCAACTGATAGAGCAAGTTGATCACAAATCTTTCCAATAAAATGTTCCACTTAGCTCAGCTCCTTCTTGGCCTGTAAAATCTCCTAAAAAGAGATCCTGGTATGTAAAAGAAAGAAGACAAACATTGTACAAGGCATGTTAAAAGGAAATGGAAGAAGTTACCTTAAGATTCTATAAATTAAATTAAAAAATAATAATAATCCTCAGAATCACTGGCAGTAAGACACAGTAGCAATTTAAGTGAAGCAATATAGCTGCTGTTTCCAAATTCCTAGTTGGCACTGTGGTGCTCATTCAGAGGCAAAGCAGATACTCAGCATAACGAGCTCCTTACACTCCAGCGAGGTTGTATCTCGCAGGGAGCAGGCGTAGCTCTCCCAGCACCTCTGTTACACAACTGCAGTGATCCGTGACAGGTTAATGCCAGCGGCACTGCCTGGTGCATCTCCTGCGCCCCTCAGTTCCCAACAGCAGGCATTAACATCCTCTCTAGTGAGTCTACAGCTACAACCTGCAAAAGTTGTGGTGCTGGATGAACACTCACTCTAGTGAGAAGACTAGTGATGGTTTTTTGTACTGTTTGCTTCTTATAGACAGGTACAGTGTATTGATAGCACATCACCCATGCAGATTTAAGGAAAACAGTATTTGTTGAAGTGCCAAGTTGTAAATTGCTTTGCATATTCATTCCAACACTTGGGATGCAGCTGCAAATCTATTCAGAATCTACTCAATGCAGTTTCTTCCATCAGTGTGATGACTACTGACTGGACTGCAGCCCATTTTGCCCCCACTACCGGTTTATCTGCTATGTACAGGCATTATTACACGGATAGAATTGGTCACAGTAGCACATCTGTTCTCTAACAAACCAACAACCACTAGATAAGGTCCAGGCTCCAAAGTGCTGCATGCAAGGAACAAAATTCCTAAGAGTATACTCACATGGCAACAGGAGGAAAAATAGTGTAGCAAACAGAAATAGCAAAGAAATAAAATAGATTTAGAGAGCTTTCTTTATAAACCACATGTGGTTTCTATTCCCTGTAACCCAGGTGAATGAAAGCTTCCCTTCCTATTAGTAAAAGGTTTATAATACAAAGAAGTTTTATTATATGAACAAGAACCATATTCCTCAAACACTGCCAAATGTGAGTCCCAAGAGGTAACTCGACACTAATCATCTGTTCAACACTATATGTGTTTCAGATCAGCTCTTACCAGTCCTTCTACTTCTGCTTTTCCTGTATTTTGCATTCCTAATATTGTGGTCTTCACAAAACAATTCCTCTTTTTCCCTTTTTGGATATTATCACTTGCTACTAAATGGCTAAAGAAAAGTTTAGGGCTTTTTCTAGCACCTAGTATCTCTCTTTGCTTTTATTTGCAGGAGCAGTGATAACAATCACAAGTTGATCCCTCAGAAGGTCTTAAGATGATCGTTCACGCCTCAAACAAAACCAATTTCATTAAGACATTAACCTTAAAAGCTACTGAAACCACGAGCTTAGTTACAGATCTGGGCAGGACTGACTAAGTTGTGGAAAGTGAAACTGATCACACAAAGGCTACAACAAACCTGGAGGAAAAAAAGTACAAATATCTTGGCTATTAAAAAGTAGAAGATCACAAGAAACGAAAAAATTATAAACTCTAAAAAAAATGCTATTTGTCCATAGTTTTAACTACTGAACTCCCTTTATGTTCAATAGTTAAAACTATGGACAAATAGCTTTTTTTTTTTAGGAGAAAGCTTTTCAAAACTTAGTCTGACCTCTGAACCCTCAATTTGTGAAGTAATTCTGCAGCAAGAGTAGCAGGAATGGACAATCCTAAGTAGTTTTAAGATGCCTGAAAGAGTTACAAGACCATTTAAACAACAGCATGCTAAACAAAGCAACTGAGAAGACCCACACAAGTTTCTTCTAGTCCAACGAATCTTAGGTTTCAGGTCAATTTTGTCCCAGCTTTATACGGAAGTAACTGGAAGTACAAAGTCCTTCCTACCGAAGAGGGATGCATAACCACAGTCCGGAAGACTTGCTAACCTTTAATTAAACTAGTAAGAAGCACACTTAGACAGGCCTACAAATTAGTTTTAACACACTATAAAGATATATAAGCAACGAATTCAGAAGGACTGTATTATGAGGAGGACTCTTCTGCTAGCATTTTCAGATCTAATAAAATTCTCACTTAAACAAGAGGTATAAAGTTTCCAGACAAAATTTAAGCAGGGACTAGAATCTCTTAACTGATCTTTTTGAGATGCAAGACTCAGCAGGTTCTTCCAAATTCTGAGATGGTTGCACAGCTCTCCATGGCAACCCAGGATACATAAGCCCTGCAGTCATTGGCAATAATCTAACAGGAGCAGCACATTAGGCTGAAAAAGCTTCTAAAGCAGAAGAAAGGCCACAACTTCAAGGCAGGGCAAAATTTGCGTCTTGAGAATCAGATCAATAAAGGGATAGAGAAAAATTCTGATTTACTATGCTCCTCCGTTGAAAAAGTGACGAAGCAATAGAAGGGCAGCAACTACACTAGCAAAACCTACAGTCTAGTAGATAAATGAGACTAGGTCTGGTATAATCCCAGTTTAGCTATGCCACAACGCAACGCCTAACTCAAACTCTTCAACAAGAGTTTAGAGCTTGTTCCCTGTATACCTCACTCCTCGCGTTACGCTTGCGGATCCTTCGATTCCGGTTCTTTTAACAGCTTGTTTCATTCCCGCCCTTACGCTTTTATTTTCTATTCATTCATCTCGTTAAGCACAGCACCCGTGCCCACAGCCGCCCGATGCGCAGCCCGGCTGGTACCGGCTCCCTTCAGGGACACCAGGGCGATCCGCGACACACAACCGGCCCGCGCCGGGCACGGGCACCTCCTGCCTTTGTTCGCCAAGGGCGCTCGGCGGCTGCCGGCACACAGCACCGGGCTCGCACAGCACCGCCCGGAGCGGGCCGCGCCGCGACTTTATTCACAACACACCGCGCCGCTCGGGGGCCGCAGCAGCTGCCGGGGCCGCGCTCGGAGACCCCGTCCTGGCACCTGGCGCTCCCCGCCGCGCCCCCG
>VZTA01002824.1:268590-305074 GCA_013398855.1 Mohoua ochrocephala
GAGCCGCGGGGCGGGAGGAGGCGCGGCCGCAGCGGGCACCGCCCGGCATCGTGTTCCCACCGATCCCAACGCAGTCCCGGGGTGGGCCAGGGGGAATGAGGCAGCAGTGGCCCGGCCGCTGCAGCCTAATCACGCTGCCCCCGCCCCCGTACGGGACTGGCACGGCCGCGCTGCTGCAGTGGTGCCCATAGGGAAGCGAGGCTGCAAGTTCGCCTCTGCCGCCTCGAGCGACCGCAGATAAGGTGAAACAATGCATTTTATGATGCTGAGCTGCTAATTAATTGCATTTTATCTGAGGCACGGGGACGAGAAGTAAATTAGGAAAAAAGTTTGTCATCTTTCTCTAGAGCATAAGCTAAAGAAACGCTTTAGAGTGGTGAGAGAAAGGGGGGAAAGGGGTTGGGGGATTTGTTTGGGTTTTTTCAGCCTGAGGTTGACCTCTAGTACCACTCGTGGCTCTGTTACCAAGTTTTTTTGTCTTTACCGCTACAGCGGGATTAATGAGCAAGGAGAGGTACCCGGTAGCAGCTGCTGTTCCCGATGCTTTTGTCATTTGTGTCTTCCTATTTCTTCCAGCAGTTAATGCAGACTTACACTAGTGCAAATAGGGAAGCATCCATGACAGTACGAGTGTTCTAAAAAAGCTACAGTAGGAAGATAATTCAATATTAAGTATATAGATAACTAGGTATTATTGTCATGTATATTTAAGTACAAAATCGGTATTGTTCATACATTCCAGATTTTGATCCATGCACTAATAAAAGCTCTATCCATAACTGGCAAAGCAATGGCATTGATATTCTACATAAACTGGATATGGAGACTACAAAAAAGTGCAAACTGTCAGACTGGATGAAAGCACAAATGAATAATTCATTTTCAGATGCATTAGGCTGTAGCGCAGATGCAACTGAAGAGGAAGAAGATTACTTAATTTACGATGGAGATGTAGGAATAAGCGGTAAATACAACAGTAATTCAGATAATTTGAATGACTGTACTTGTACCAAAGATATTTCTGGTATTTTAAACTTAGCCTGTTCTGAAGATAACAAAAACGTAAAAGCAGCAGCCAATTATGAAACTCCTCTACAGCCTGAAGAATTCTCCAGTCATCACAGAGGCACCAGAGGAACAACTGGAGTTTCAGCTGAAACGCCTGGAAGTGAAGCTTGCTTTAAGAAGCTACCTGCTGGTAGTTCTAGTAAACCAGATAGCAAAGAACAGGTAACTACCTCCAAGATGTCCAACGTCCTCCTGCGTCATTTTTCCAGGGGAGAGTTACTAAGCACATGCCACTTAATTGAATGTGAGACAATACCAGAGACGTCCTTTACCGAAAGTATCGATGACACTGGGAGCAAACCTGAGCCTTCAGAACACATCAGAGGCCCTTTAGTGCACGAACAATGGGCAGTGAGCTCTGAGGAGTACCCCTTAGAAAAGCACAAGGAAGTAAAGGCTCGTGACAAAAATGAAAACTCGTTAAATGAAAATAGATCTGTCTCAAAGAAACATATTTCTTCTCCTAAGTGTGGGTGCAGACAGGAATATTCACAATTTATTAATGACACTGGAGATACACACACCTTTCAACACATGAAAGATGAGAGAGCCCTGTTTAAGAGAACAGTTTCACCGTGTGAGCTCAAATATGGCCGAGGGCAAGCTCACCACTCTCTTCCCAACTTCTCTGAAGTTGCTTCAGAAGTTAAAGTACCCCAAAAACCTGACAATATTAACTCAGTTCCTTCAACTGAGAGAGCAAAACCCTTTCCTGTTTTGCTAAGTAAATCAGTAACTGTGGACAACATTTTGGAAAATAAGAATTACTTCAGTTCTGCTGAAGTAGAGAATCAAGAAGAAATGAGTATTTCAGAACTGCTGCGCCAGCTACAGGTAATTAAGATGCTTGAAGAAATTCTTCATACTGGATAAGAGTGGTTTATTGTAAGGAGATATTCTGTGTCCCGTAAAATCTAACATGACTAGTTCATATCAGCACTCTGTAGGTATCAGTGAGTACACTGCTTGACTCAAAAACTGCTTTCACAAATAAAGTTTTGTGGGACTGACTTCATACGGAACTGTCATGACCAATTGTTTAAAGGCTGAGTATTATTTAATACTCCAGCATTTAATACTGGGGTATTGTTTGTGATGCTGAAGCAGCCTATCAAATAATTAGGAAATTCACTATACATTGTTATTACTAGTGTTATATTTAAATGTTTAAATTCACAAAAACTACTTTAAATATATTTTTAAGAACAATATTCTATTTTTATACTGTGCCTATGTTGCCTTTTTTTGCATCTACCACTCTTCAACTACCGAGACTGGTATTTATTGACAAGTCAATTCTTTCTAAAGGATTTTTTTGACAACAATATTTCTCTTACTGTAGTGAATCTACTTTAAAGTTTGTTAGTAATTAGATAACCACTGCTCAATTTCATGCCCTGACATGGAGCTCTCTCACAGAGCTTTACAGATTATTAATTCCATTTCTAGATGTACATCTTAGTAAATCGCTTGAGCTACAACAAGTTTTAATAGTTTTCCCTATTATTTCCTGGCTGCAAACAAGATGCTGACACAGCATGCTGACATACAGAATCATATTGACCATCTGAGATTTAATCCTAAGGTAAATCTCTCAAAATACCTTTTTTTTTTTTTTTAAAGTCATTCTTCTTTATCTCTAGGACTATGACTATCCCCTAAAACTATTTTGTCATCTTCATATTGTATATCCCATTTATACAAATCCTCTATACTTTCACAACACAGAGCGGAAATATTTGAAGTATTCATACAACGAGACACTTTATACATCTAACTATCAACTCAGAAAATTAAATGGTACTGTTATAGTAAACATTTCATTAATATTTTGTGTTTTGACTTAAAGTTTTTTGTGTAGGTCCATAAGTGTTCTATGCATTGTCTCTATAATGAAGGTTCTCATTTGAACAGATACTTCCTCAGTCAGACTTTGCAAATGCCAGCATTGCCACTTCCTCAGGAGACACTGGGACACCACCTGATGTCATCACATTACGTGCTCCTGCCCCTGTACAACCTGCACATGGTTTGCTTAAAGCAAGTAAATAAAATTACAGTAACTATGCAAATGACTATTTAATGTAATTTGATTACACTTTTGGGCCGAAATTGCAGTTGATCAATCTTACCTTGATTTACATAGGAGTGCAGCCTGGAACAGCAGCATCAGCACTACCAGCAGCTGGTACAGTAGCAGCACAGTGTCTACATCCTTCTGATTCACTGCCAGAACTAACACTAGGAGAAAAGATGTCTCAAATACTAAAGGATCAGACAGAGCAACTGACTAAGAAAGTAAGAACTCTGTTTCAATATATACTTTGCACTGATGCTCAAATTCCATATTCACTTGGCAAATTTGTATAAATATAATAAAAGTCTAATATTTTGTCTTGAAGGTGGAAGACTTCTCCAAGCATATGACCCAGGAAACATTCTTTTTACAAGATAAATATCTGGTAAATTAATTTATTTATTTTGAGCTATCTGACATGTACTTTAAATGGCTGTAGACTTACAGTTTTCTGGCAAGATGCTTGATGTTTACCTCAAATGGATGTTTGCTCTTCTTCCCAATTCAGACCGAAGGTATGAGTTTAAGACGCAAAAATGAAGGTCTTCAGTAGGTGGATGAATTCTTAAATCTTTTAAGGATTCCAACTTAAAAACTATTAAAAAAAGGCCTGAAGTTGCCATGTAAGTTAGGAATTTTGACATGTAGGGCATCAGTTCAGAAATCTTTTTTTTATTATTTTACTTGGCCATAATAGAGCAGCACAGAGTAGTAGGTGAATATATAATATGCAGTTCTGTTTCAATTCAGAGAACTACCAAAATTCTTACCAACAGCACTGCAAATAGCATCTGGCTTGCATATCAAGACATAGTGATAGCTACTTATGCTAAATTTTCGTGACATTTTGTATTGAATTATTTCTTATTGATGAAGGCATTAAATCAACTGAAAAGATACCTTGTTGCCTTGGAAAGAAATTATTTAAGAGCTAGAGAAGAGCATCACAACTTACAGCTGCAGAACCACAAGGACAAGCCTGTCAAGCTTGGAGAGTTTGATCCTGACAGGTTAGAAGAGAAGTGCTAAGTAGTATATCAGTATATTTTCTTTGTCTTACAGCTTTGACTTCATTTATCCATTAGAGTTTTCCTGAAGTGAAAATATTATCTTAATGTGATAAACTGAAAGTTGTTTGGCCAAAATTCACCCTGGGCTTTATATATCCTACTTGTAATTGGGATGTCTATTTGACTAATTCAGATACTTAAAAGGGACTCTGTCACCTCCATAAATTTTTTTTCCTGTGGGAATTGTACTGCGATGCCCACTACGGTTATCATGGTAAGAAATAAAAGATCACTTTATGCTGTTTTAACTAACTGGATTGCAACTGGATTTAGAAGGGTGGAAGGAGGAATATTCAGACTTGGCATGCTGCTTGAAGACATTCAAGAACAAATGGATGGCAGCAAAGGCAGCCTGTCATCTTTGCTGACTTCCTGTGAATCTGCCCAGTCTTTTTGTGAGGTAACTGAGTTTTATTAAATACTACATTTATTCTGTTTTACTGATGTAAGTCTCAAGAACCTAACTGCAGTTGTGTGATTGTATGTTCTCCTCTAGTAAGAGCACGATGCTTTTAGATAGCATGCTACTTCAAAAGAAAATATTTTAAATGAAATATTAACTTCATAATATGTAATTAACTGTAACAGAAACCTAAGTATAAAAACACAACTATACTGAATGTTCTTAGTTCCAGTTTCAAAAGCATTTTTTTTCACAGTAAGAAAATATGAGTAGCTAATTTAACTTCTGCAAAGCTGCTTTGTTTTGGGGAATTAATCATTATCTTTTAGTGGGAGGAAAGATTACTTTGTCCAAGATTCTTAAGCTGCAGAATATCTAGAAGACCGAACAGGCTTGTCCTATAGAAAATTGAGTTTCTCCTAAGAATGGTAATATTTTGTCCCAGATCATAAATATACCTACACCTCCCCCAAAAGAAAAAAAAAAATCTTACTGCCTTCTACAAATCTACAGGTAAGTCTCAACAAACGCTTTCATTATCAATGTTTTAGGTACCTTGGGCTTCAGAGAAAAATGTTAAGAGAACCTCAGGAGATGCGGTTTGGTAGGAGTCACGTCCTTGCAATGCAAGGCTCACGTACACCTGTGTCTCTGCTATTGTTACTTTGTACAGAGCTCGGTGGTTTCCAGCATTGCTGATCCTCCAGAAAGAAGAGGTACTGAAACTCCCTTTCTTCACAAGAACCATGAAGGAGAAAAAAGACAGACAATTGATGTAATCCCACCAACAAATCAGCTTTCTTTAGAAGGCAAAAAGTGCAATCTTTGTCTTCACATGTAAGTGAAAACTTGGAAACAGCTGTTGAAGTTTTTGTAAGAATATCCACAAAGTTACTTGCTGAATAAGAAAATTGGGATGACCGAAATCTCTGAAAAGCAACAGGAATATTTCCAGAACAAAAATTCTACAGAATTCTATAACTATATATCCAAGAATTCCTCCCAGCCTGGTCTTCCTAACTTTCTCAGTCTGAAAGTATTTCCTGAAGCCAAAATACCACCATCACTTTCACCTAGGAGTTAAATCATACTTCTGTATAAAGTTCATGACAGCCACACAAATTCAGGATGTGAATGATTAGTCAAATTACAGTTCCAGTAAAAGATAATTTTCCAGTATCTGTGTGGTATTTTTAATTAAACAAGAAAAGGGAGGGATGCAGATCCTTACATAATTAACCATCAAAACATTTTGAAAACTTTAGATACCATCTCCGCCCTCCTGGGAAGTATTTTATAGGTGTTAAGCATCTCAATGAGATTAGAAAAATAAAATAAATGGTCTCCCCTTAACCAATCTAAGGTTGAAAAAAGAGAACTGAACCAAGTTCCAGTGAAGAAGCAGAGCTTCTGGGAAAAGAATGCATGCAGCATAGAACACAGTCATATTAACCTTATTCTGACAGATTATTTTACAGGGTAGATGTTTATAGTTGTCCAGTAAAACTCACCTAGCTTCTGCTTTTATCTCTGTCACTGAAAGAATATTAGTTCAATCTTCTGATCATTATGTTCATGAATGGGCAGAAAATTTTCCAAATAAGCTTGGTGATCCTGTACACCCAAGCTCAAAAATACACATCAAATAATGCAAACAAGGAACCTTGTCCTTGTTCTCCCAGAAGGTACATCTCAAATATTCCTCTAATTATCTAAAGGCATTAAATTAAAGCCTTAATAACAGCTCAAAGTTACTAAGACACCAAGTCATCTTTAATGTATGTTGTATCGAGACACTCTCAGTGGTAACGGATGTATCTAAGATTTCATACTACTTTACTATTCAAAAACAGGATTATCAAGACCTCTACTTTTAAGCATTTTTAACAGGTGTGGCAAGTCAGGGTGCTTTTGTCAGAATGTGTCCTTTAAGTAAAGGGTTCATTATTTTGCAATTGGTTAATTATTAATCTAAACTTCTGCTTACCACCTTTTCAGGTAACTGATACAAGTTCTTTCTGTGAATAAGTCTGATTTCTTCTCAACTAAGAAGTGATCAGTCATTAATATAAGATGCTTGTAAGTCTCATCATAGAACTATTAAGATACAATTAAAATATCATTCTGTTTTCATGCTAAAAGAAATACAAACATCCAGGAAAGAAAAACTGGAACATCCTCACTCTTCATGCAGAGAAAACCAACTGATTTATCAGATACCAACCTGAGTAAGTCATGATGGCAACACAAAGGTCTGAACTGTGCTTAAACCTGCTAGGGAATCCTATGAAGAAATACATTCCTTGTATGTCTCAACATGAAAATTGTAGTTTTAACAGATATTACTGCTTAGCAGAGCACAAAACACTAAGAATAAAAAGGAAACTAAAAAAAAAACACCAGGTCAAATTCACTATGGAAGTGTCAGTGACAGACCAAGAGGCAACAGGTAGCAATGCAATTTTCAGTTAGATATGAATGAAAGATTTTTAACTTGGTCCAACATTGAAACAGTTTGCTCTAGGGAGGCTGTGGCATCTCCATTCTCAGAGATGTTCAGAACTTAGCTGGACAGGGTTCTAAGCAACTTCATTTAAGTCAGTCCTTTGAGAGGGGACAGGGTCAAATGATCTCCAGAAGTCTTGTCCGACCTGAATTACTCTATAAATCTAATTCAGCTTTCTAAATAAGTTTCCAGATATTGTCACTGCTAACATTTTCAAGAGCATGACAGTGACGTGCACACAATGCTTTGATTTTGCTTTTTCTTCTGATGTACATTTATTGCATGTTCTAGAAGATGATTCCAAGCTTGACAACTGACACATTTCATATCACTACTTCCACTTCCAGTTTTTGGATTCAGCTTTGTTATTCTGCTTAAAAACAATTTTACCTTTCTACTGCAGAATATTCTGAAGCTTTTAATACCCAGCAACTAAAGGAGAATAGCAAGAGCTATCCTACATTCAGTTTTAAGTCTCAATATACAGGTTTTCTTACCTTTTCATCAGTTTTCTTACCTTTTCATTCAAAAGTCCTTGACTTCTTTGTGATATCCTTTCACTTAATATAATACACTGGGATCATTACTGTTTGTACTGCTTTGTGCAATAGTTAAAGCAGTGCCATACTAGAGCTGGTCAAATTCTCATCCCATTCCTATTATGCTGCACTGTTTCCATAACACTATGGACAGGGAGATGGGGATCTTCATTTTTTTAAAAAAAACCCCAATTCTTGGTCTGAAAATAAGCACCACCACCACCAAAAAAAAAAAATCTACGTTCAAGGCTTGCAGACAGGCTGAAAGCTAATCTCAAATTCAATCCCCACCCTCCTGGGGGTGAAAAGTACTTCCTCAAATTGCAGCAACATTAATGGCAGCAAAGGGCTCTGAAATTACAGTGCTGAAAGCCAAATAATTACATGATTACACTAGCCAAAGTTTCTCATATTTCAGACCCTTTTAACTTATTTTTTTAATTTTAGGCAGCGATTCAGAAGACTTCTCAGCCTATGATTCTTACAATGATCCACAAAGCAAGGACCTTGTCAACTGTGAAAATCTAAGTTACAAATCATTACATACAAGATTATGTGGAGAGAGAAAAGGTACAGCGATTGCAAGAATATTAACATCTACAAGGAAACATTGAGCATAGTTTGTTTTTTTAAACAACATGTCTCCATTTCCAGGGCTTAGATGCAGATGCCACAGGGGAAGCAGAGATCAAGTAAAATTCAGGAATTACAAAGAGTCTGTTCAGTCTTGTACCCTATGTGGAAAAAAAAGTTCTGGTTCATCCTGTAAGTATGATGTGTTACTGAAATAATTAACAAACAGAATAGGTTTTAAGGGGCACAAAGCCACACTGCACATACCAGGCCAGATTTAATTTAGTATAAGCCAGTCATTAGCACTGTAAATCCAACTTTTACACACCTGGTCAAGTTTAATCTCCATGCACGACAGATTTAACTTTCCCTGGTCCTTTATGAGAGGAATCCCTTTCATATTTCATTTATGGTAGGAATATCTCATTTTGCAGAGCCACTTAAAAGAATATGAAAATTAGGCATTACTGTGCCAATTTTTATAGTGCCAGCCATTACCTAACGTAGTATAAACAAGTACTAAAGAAAATTCCAGCTCAACACTCATATTGTGTGACATGCAGCAAAGTCAAGGAAAGCCTAATTAAAAAAAAAAATAAATAAATGTTGAACATCTGAACACCTCCCTTTTAAAATCACTTAGACTCTCTACCATAAGAAAAAATTGCTAAAAGAAAAATATAAAATTTCATCAAGAAGAAAGTATAAATTAGCTACTTGTCTCCAGCAATCCTGTGAAACTCTAAACCAAAGCAGTGTTCATGTAGGTATTAGGATTATGACACTGATTATTCTACACTTCCCAACTGCAGTCTCTCACTGTACGAAATTGAATATAAATCTACATTCCATTTGCCAACTAAACTCAGGAGCAAACACAAAAAGGTTAATCTGTCCTCATTCACAAAAACCTTTAAAACATATTCAAGTTTTATTCAGCAGTGATAGTTACTTGATCTTTTATTTATGCTAAAGAGAAAAAAATATTAAAATACACAGAAAATTACCTTTTTTGTTGTTTTAAACGTGGCCTCAACAGCTGCAGCTTATTCACAGAAGAGAATCTCCACTGAAAAGCCTCAAAAAACCAAACAGCCAAGTGAAGTTGTAACCAGACTTTGCGAAAGGTAAGCTGTAGCAGTAACTATGTAGTACAACAGAAAACCCCATTACAGAAGATTCAGCATGGAAAAAACACACCAGTCTCATAAGCAGGAAGAATGTTTTACCTTTTGCAGTGCATGATGTATATTAGAATTTCACTCTTTAGTGAAACTAAAATATTTACTGTAAGAACATGTGTAAACGATTCTTAGATTAGTTCTTCGCTCCTTCTAATTTATTGAAGAGTAAAAATGTAACTTCTTTAGCTGACACATTTAGTAATGAAAAAAAATTCACTTTAAGAGGATGTTCCCATTCAAAAATTCAAAAGCTGGCCTGTATTATTAGGATGCAGCTCTGTTTGCTACCAACTATTTCTCTATAAGTAACAATCCTACCTTTAATCGTTGTTACCATTAAATTATACCGTGAGACAGAAATAAAATGGATTCGTAACAGTAGCACAGACTAGACTGAAATGCAAACGAGTTTTGTCACAGTGCTTTTTGACAGCTTTACTCAATAGCAGCAATTGCCTGGAAGTACAGCAGCTGCACTTGAGAATCAATGGCATAGAACGCTGTGAGAGAAAGTTACAGCAGCAAAAGAGTGCTGCTATTATGAGAAATTTCCTTACTCGGCATCCTAGAACATTTTCTGTCTTATTGCAATACAGATGGAACACAAATAATGACAGACTGTGCTTTATAATTCAATGGAAAATTTTACTTACCATAAAATTAACTTGCAACCGAGTGCTCTGAAGGTGTATGTATGTAATTCATAGTTTAGAAATTCTTTTTCTTACTTAAATTGTTTGTGTTTTATTCTGTGTGTCTTATCTTTAGGAAATCCTTTGAGGCTGCCAAAATCTGCTGTTCAAGCACATGTGATAAAATTATCCTTTCACATCAATACACACCCAGCAAGAAATCTGCCCAAAGCAAATCTGCAATCAACATCAGAAACAGAAATGCCAATGATTCCTATGCAAATGTAAGGCTTTAGAGTGAAAATTAAAAGCCACACAACTTTCTTGAAAGGATTGCCTCCCTTCATCATGGCACTGTTGAACATGCCATTCTTAGCAAGCTGATTACTACAATCTAAGCATGTGTAGTCCTTTTCAGGGTAAGACAAGAGGGAGCTCAAAACCCAAGCATTTTAGCTTATATGTTACTATACTACATCACATAGGTGTGTACAGGCTTGTTATTGAACTTAGTCCCTGTATAAATGGTGAAATAGACCAAAAAATAGCACTGGATCTTATCTCTAGAATTGTGTTTCACATACTGAAACAAAGTCTAGCTAGACAAACCACTATCAAAACCTCAAGAAAGCCTTCCCAGTACCAAAAACATGCACCACACTGGAGCTGATACACTGGACAGGTGTAAATATCCCTCAGTTCAAATGAATACACGGTCAAAGAGAGAAATAATTAACAGATACTTCCAACTTGAATCCTGGAGCAGCCTGTCACATAACTCAATTGTTACTTCTCAACACGTATTCAGAGTGAAAATCATGGCCAAAACCTTAAACATCAAACCTTTTTCCAATACCTATGTCTACATTTGCCCTCACTATTAACAAGGCTACATTTTATTATTTCCAACAGATTTTAAGTTCTACTCTGGATCATGCCATAGAGACAGCAAACAGTTTGAAGAAAGCTACAGAACGAATGGTACAAGCAGTTTCAGAAGATCTAGCTAAAGTTAAAAGAAAACAGTTTTAATTACCTAGCTCAAATGCTATATTGTTCTGCTGGTTCATACTGAAGTGTTTTAGTATCTCTGTAAAAATAAAATGATGAATACAAACATCAAAAAGTCGGCTAGCTAACTTTGTCAGCTGTTCTGTACCTATTAGTGCTAAACCAAACCAGAGCATATAGGTATTCCATGTTTACACTCAGAACTGTAAAACAAATTATTAGTTCTACTGAAAGTCTTTAGTAGGTTGGCTAATTCCCATTCCTGTGTACAGATACCTTCTCTAAGTATTCACTTAATATAGCTTAATGAAATTTGGCTTAAACAAGCAAAATTAACTTTCTGACTTTGATTTCCCCCCACTCCCAAGTGTGAGAACAAACCTCAGTCCTTACTATGTATCTTTTCTTCCCACACCTCGACAGCAGCTGCTTAATCACACCAGAGGAAAACAGCCTCTGTACCTGAGACATCTAGAAGCAAAAATCATGCTAACATACCAAGTCATAGTCAACATTTGGAATTAATTTGGTTTTAGAGTGCCCTACATTGAGAGTTGCTTGTTTTTAAGAAACTTCCTTGCATGTTGCAATGACCGAATTACACCATTTGTTGTTTATGTATTGGTAGCAATTAAATTGGTTCCTTCAATGTGATGTCCTTAATTTGTCAGATATAGATGGCTTTGAGATTTTAGCTAATGGCAGCTAGGTTGGAAAATTTAAAAATACTGTGGAAATTCAGTGGGCCAAGAAAAGTCATCTCTTATTTTCCTTCTAACCATTTAACTGCAGTGATTAAAAGCAAGCAGGCAGTTAACAGCCTTGTTTTATAGTCAGTGAAGCCAAAGTATATAAGGACTGATGAAAAACAAATTAGAAATGCCAGTGCATTCCTTAAAGAGGACAGTCATTTTCAGGCAAACTTGAGCAATTTCATCAGTGGTGGATCCAGAAATAATCCAGACTCTGTTCATACAAGCAGCGATTGCTAAACTCACTGCCACGTGCCACTTACTCACTAGCCTGAGTCAGTGGCTTTTTCAGGGCTTCTTCCACCCTTCACAGCCAACAATGCCATTCAACTCTTTTCCTCCTTAGCCTCTTACTGCAAATCCTCATAACTTCATTTGCCTCTGCTTATTACCCCTGTTTTTACTTTATTTAGTTTAATGTTTGGAATGTCCCCGTTATTTGCAAATGAACTTAACAGTTGAAGTAATTGCTGCAGCTTCCTAGATGCAATTAAAAGAGATTCATCTCTTTCATAGAAATCTCTCCACATCACAAGAACAGCTAGACCTTTTGTTTATCCTGGATCACTGAGCCTGCTGCCCTGTGCCTGACAGCAACTGCCTAAGGAAAATCATACTGAGTAAGGCAATCACGTAGTGACATTTCCTCGGAACATTCTCTGGCAAATTGAAAGCCCAGAATCCTTCCAAATCAGCAGTAGCATTTACACTTATTGGCCCTATAAATACTTGTCTTACGTTGAGGATTTTTCCCCCCATATAACAATTTAGAGCATGTCATTACTGCATGACACCTTGGATGCTAAAGGTCCTTTTGTTCTGATTTGACAACGGCAGGTTTCATGTGTTCCTTCACACACTGAATAGGAAAATAACCCTTCAGTGTGAACACTAACAGGATTTTTGAGGCTTCCATCACACACTCCACCATCATCTTTTTTCCCCTTGATCAAGGATCCTAGTCTAGCCAATCTTGACATGAAAATTTTTCCACACCTTTGATTTTCCTTAGTCATTTCTGACTCTTGTCCAGATGTCCAGATTTCCAGATTCAACTTAAAAAATCAATTGCTGGGCCCACATGTAGTGTTAGGTAAGTATTTTAAGATGCATAATATGAAAATATGAAAAATTTTAAAATTATAAGGGACCTTGTACGTGTACTCTGAAATACTAAGTTTTTGTTCATCCTGATACAACTCTTTCCCATTCTTGATAAAACTATTTTTGATCTAGAAAAAATGTAGCAGAGAAGATCCTTGGGGGAAAAAACCCAAATATCTTGAATATAACTTCCACCCCCTTCATAAGCTGTTTTGAGCCACATATTGGTGTCATACTTCCTATCATAAAGCCTCTCTATTATTCCACCTTTACAGTAGCATTTGGCTTTGCTTTGCCTGATGGAAAAAGTGGGTAAGGGATACCAAAAAAACACACTAAAACTTCTGAGTTATCAGCTTTCAGACTGAGCTGGTGATGGTACTTAGGCCTGAAGGAGACATCTGGAAAAAGACTTAACTGCTGAATATACAAAAGTAATACAAAATTTTGAGCTGGTATTTCTTCAACTCCATGCAATTAAAAAAATATATATATCAACACAATGGATTTTATATAATACTGAAATCAATTATTCCAGTCCTCAGGTGTAACATTGATAACAGTTATTTTCTTCTGTACTTAACTACTTTTCAGCTTTAGGAATGGGGAAAAAAAATTGCAACTACATATAGCTGTTACAACAAACTTGGGTTCTGCTTGCCAAAGGTGTAGGAAATATATATCATTTGAGTGTAATTTTTCAGCACCAATTTCCAAGCGTGACTCTTTAGTAAGAAAACATTGAACACAGCATTTCTTAGATAAGTACTTTTACTCTGGATCTTTACTGTGATACTTAGAGTTATAAACTAGAATTCAGAAAAACAATACAGATATTTCTGCTGCACTTTTTTTAAGGTTGTGCTGTACATGGTATTTGATGAATCAGTTGATTTAAGAGTGCTGCTTCTGTAGTCTTATTGAAAAAAATGTCAGTGTACATTTAATTCCAATCTCATTTAAGTGCATTTGAAAGCTACAGCCACTTATTCTCATCACACCCCATGTCCTGCAACATTTTAGAATCACTATGTCATGTTCTCCCCTTTCGTTCCTCTCTGATGTAGGGGGGAACTTGACCTTTTTCCACCTTCTAATTAACTCTGAATGAACTTACCTAACAGAAATATTCTCTTAATGTATTAGTTAACCTGAGAGCAAGATAAAGGGAAAAAACCCCAAAATCACAAATCAAAAGATAAATACTCTTATCATTGTAAAGAATGTAAATAAAAAGCCATGAGTAATCTATTCCTTTTCATTATGATATTTCTCTTGTGTTCTACATACAACAAATTAACATTTCAAGGCACATAAATACAACATCCCTTTAAAAGTTCAGTAATTTTAATTAAGTAATTTTTAAAGAGAAATCGAAACATTACCAGTATTACAGAATTCACACAATTTGATTTTTTTATTCCCTTCATTGCAAGTTTAAGTATTTCTTTCTTAGTATGTAACAAAATAGAAAAAAAAAAGTAAATTCTCTTGAATACATCAGGTTTTGTCATTGTTTGCTTTGTGCTTTTATTTTTCAAATTACCAAGCCCTTTGAAAGACTGAACTGTTTCCCTCCTTCTCCTTTCCTTTCCCCTTGCCTCCACTTCCTCAAAGAGACATGCTTAGTTTTGGAATTTCCGTGTCACAGGCAATTGAACTTCTGAAACAGACAGACTATGTAGATAATCATAAGGAATTTACTAAGAAATTAACTTTTTAAAAAAGCTTCAGTAATAATCTCTGTATATACTTAAATATAAAGTGTACTTCAGTGCACGGTTGACAGCATTTCTCCAAAGTTATTTACTGTGATTGCAACTACTCAATAATTCTGTGATTAACGATCTACCTTACCCAGCACCATCTAAAAGGCCTTTAGATTTTTCACAATTGCACGTATTTAAAGATTTTTCAGTGGGTTGTTTTTACAGAAAACATTACACTTCAAGACACTGCACTTGTATGAAACAGTTTTACCATGAACCCATATTTACAAATTTTCTCCTGAAGTCCCTACCCAAGAGCCTAAGCCCTTTTTAATTCAGTCATTTTTAGAAATAAATTCTATTACAGAAAAGTTTCACAGTTCTCAAAGATCATTCCAGTTTTTGTATAATTACAGTAACTTTTAGCATAATTAGTTAGGAATAAACATGCCCTTTTGAAAAAGCACTTGCAGTGTAATACTAAACAGAACCTAAAAAACACGTGTTTATCTTTTCATCTCTCTGCCTTCTACTCCCCCAAAAGCAGCAAATTTAAATTATAACATGACTTCCCATTAGGAACTATGTAGTACTGAAGTGCAGTATTTGGAAAAGTCAGTTCCATTAGAATATGTACATAGTGTTTGTCTTTTTAATGCATCATAAACATCACCGTATCTATTCATCCTTAATGCAGACCGTATCCTTGGGTTTACTTAGGCTCTTCACTTCCTCCAGTAGTCTTTTAGGTGTCAAAATATGAGTGGAACCTGACAAGAGAACATAAATATGAACTGTATCAGTCAAATCCTGACTTTCAGACATTCCCTCTTTAAAACATCAGTTACATCCCAGTGTTTTTTACTGCACCTGGAAAACTGACAAGCGCAACAGTTCAAAGTGTTTTCATCCAAAGCACCATCAAGTAAGTGTCACCATTAGGTAGGCAATGTCCCTTTTCTCACACTCAAACATTCAGATCAGGATTCTTTCTTTGAACACAGGTTTCAAGTCCTGCTCTGCTCTGTCTGAAAGACACGATTGAACCTGGGCAACTGTCCCACCCTGCAAGAAACCGTTCTGTGAAAGGGCGAGTTATTGAGAGGCTTTACCCTAGAACCAAGAAACTGTCTGGATTCAACATTATCACAAACAGTAGTGTTCCACAGAAATACCAGCTACAGAAAACTGGCTTTTACTGAATAACATTATGCTTCAGGAACGCACAACTACCTCTCTTATTCTCATAGAGAGTGATTGTAACTTCTGCCATGAAGGGTCACCCCACAGTTCTGAAGGCAACAAGTAGTGTCACTCTGAACGGGCTAATATTCCTTGAGTTCTGAATCAGGAACACAGCCAAATGTTAATCTTTCATTAATCCATGTGGAAATTTGGCAACTATCACCTTCCCTCAGAAATCAGGATTAGAACTAAAGAAAGAGAACTACAAGAATCAGCTCTAAACAAAAGTGAAGATGGTGCAGTGGTGAGTGCCAGATACCACAGTGAAAGAGTAACCTACACTAAACATGGTGTTGTAAACAAGTCTCAGATGAAGAAATAATCTTGTTAAACTACATTCCCATTGTCCTGGTCTTTCCATTGCTACTCAAAACTAGAACCAGCATTAAACCTATCACCACCAATGAAACCAGCAAATAAAAAATAAACCAAAAAAACCCCAAGCACACACAAACACACCTACAATACGCTGATTATTTTCTGAGACTCTAGATCTCAGACTCAAGGTTGCCATTGTTTTAGGGAAGAGTATCTATTTAAAATCATGGTAGATGGTAGATAGATGCCATCTGAAACTCAAGACTAAATTTAAATGCCAGACATAAACATCTCAAGCAATTTAGAATGCTTTAGATGACCCTGCATCCAGCCCTCAGTTGGTCCTGCACATGGACACAGGTCTTTGGTAAGGTTCTGTGTCTAGGAGCTCTGTTCTGATATATCATATATAAGTGCATGTTTTAGCAACTAATTATTTCTTGTAATGCCATTTAAAATTCATTTGAAGCACAGCAGCTAATGGCACAAGCATTTACTACCTCTAAAGTGCTGGGAGATTACTACACCAGCTGCCAATTGCCAAATCTTAAGAAGGGGAGTTCTCAGGACACAAGCAGTTAATCATTGCATGGTTTATGCAAAGCCTCTCAAGTAGCCACAACAGAAACTAGAAAACGTTGCAAAGTCAACTGAGCTACACTGAAAAAGTGGTTTGGGGTTTATTTGTTTCGTTTTTTGGGTGGAATTTTGATTAGGATTGTTGGAGGTTTTTAACAGTTATCTTCCTTCCAAAGTGAGCGATTTTGCACTAGTCTGTCAGCTTTCCTACTTCCAAAAGCAATGAGAGTAGCAAGTGTCACTGAAGGTAAAGCACAGGCAGATGCAAAAGTTTGTGAGGAAACTGTAATGCAGAGAAATAGAGGTCTCTTGAAATCCTGTTTGCTATACACTGACATATTTCTCTGACATAATTCTTCTCTAGAACATAACTGTTCTTTCTGCCCTTAACGTCTCGTGGCAAAAAAAATCCCTCCAAACATCACACAGTCGAGATAAACTGAAAAGATGCTTTTAAGTGCATAGTTTTAAGAAATACATTGGCTATGGCAATAGTGTGGTGAACCAACAGAGGGAATCTAAGAAAAATGATTCTTACACTGTCCAGAACCACATGTAGTACAGCACCTTAACCCTTTTCCCATGGCAAGCTTACCAATAACAACCTCACAGGACTTGTAGGCCTCAGAAACTTCATAAGCGCTGCGCATCTCCGAGTACGTGACTCCTCCAATGACAAATATAATCAGCCTTGCACTGCTCCTCCGCTCCTCTCTGTAACTCGCTCTAGGTTTCTGGCGTGCACTGCAAAAGATTGCATAAGATGACATTTATACAGCTTGCCTGATTAATTTTTGGTTAAAATTATACGCTCAACAAGCAGTAGTAATTTCTGTCATGCAGTTCATGGCTTGATTATAATTTCAGCAGCAGTATTTAGATAAATTGATAACTTGTTTTTATTAAATTTTTTTAATTATCACATTACTCAAACTGTTTAGGTATCACCAGGGGGAAAATAAATCCAAAACAAAAACCTTGTTGCACACACAGCTAACATGCCAAGGACTCCTGCCAAGCAGCTTAACTCTGCATGCTACCAATTCCAGTGGCATTTTTCATGAGAGGTTCATTTGCAAAAGCTAGAGCCTTAGGTTGTTCAGTCTCTGAGCATGAACAGAATCTCTAAAGAAAATATTTGGCTGTTATCAAATCAGATCCAGATAGCTAGGAAAAACAAAAGCAACCTGAAGCTCTCAGAAGTCTAATACACATGGAGTAATTGCAGACTCAGGTTAAGTCATCCGCAGTCCTGAGCTCTCTCTGCTAGAGCGCCTTAAAGATTGCCACATTTCACCAGCCTATAAGACAGAGACCAAGTTCCAGTGTACAGGGACTTGCTCTAGTATTCCCTTGCACTGATCACCCTAGTGCACATCCAGGAACCTAAGGATACAGCACCAACAGTCTGATTAGAAGTGGATGTAAAAAACCTATTTTCTTAAGGCTGCGTATCTCTGCTTTTTGTCTTTTATTTAATAAGGTACAAATTCCAATTCAAGCGTTCCACATTTAGGATATGTTTGATGCTTCCCTCCCTGAATTCCAGCATCTGATTAGTGCAGTGAGCATTCCTGAGACAGGAACGCTCTTAGTGAGCATTCCTGTGATAGAAACTCTCTTAGAGTCTCAATTCAATTGTCTCACCATTTAAATAACACTACAAAAAGTGATAAAGCTCTCAGATTGGCAGGTATTGGTCAGGAGGTTCAAGAGCTAGAGGAATTAAAAAGAGAAAGAAGGAACAGTACACGTGAGCTAAAAAAAATTCAAAAAATCACCTCTCAGTGATAATCATTAAATGTGCAAGTACACATTTCACATTCATTAGCAGAGAATTTATTTCAAGACCTCCAACTCTCCTGGACTTGTCTAAACCACTCCCTGACAACAGGGGTCAAATGCCTAACAGGCCCATACTTCCTAATGAGAGAGGCTACAGAAGATGAATTTAACTTCCCGAAGTCATTAACCGCAGTAATGTCACCACCACTAACAGAGCAGAGATAACCTCCAGAAGTAAAACATTCTTTTTACCTAAGTCACAGTACTGAACATTCATTCCTGAAACTACTTCACACTAATAAGCTCAATAGTTTATACTTCTCGTTCTGGGAATATGAAATGTTATTTCTAACCTTGAAGCAAAAGGGAGATACTACAAATAAAAAAGCTATACACTACGAAGAATTATTAAAATAACAACCAAGTTGAGTATGTTTTAGATTAAATGAAAATATAGGCTGGGCACATTAACAATACCTCATATGTTATTTCACTGTTCTGTAAGCACACTTCCATAACGCTTCAGAATGTAAATAACAATACTGAGATCTGGGTAAATTATGTTTCAGGAAATTAAACCATTTACCTTACTGCTCCAGAACCGTTCCAGGTGGGAGGACATCGGGAACAATAAGGCCACTCTTTTGAATCTAATTTGTTTTCTATAGCATCCTGAAGTGCAAAATAAAGACATACTTAAAACAGCCATACAGACCTTAACCCCACCAAGCTTCAGCTTTCAGAAAGGATGTCTCACTGGCATTTCAGGCCAACACATGCAGCTCAACAAATAATTGCAAGTAGCATCTCATGAGCAACACTCCTATGTAACAAAATGCTAGACCACATAATGCTAAAATGTATTAAAAGTGTTTTGTGTATCACAAGGAGTACAAGTGCTCTTTTGTAAACATACTATTAAATTAACTGTTCAGATTTCACTAGCAGCTTTTCATCTGTAATGACACTAATGTAATTAATTTCTATAAAGCAGTGTATGAGAGAAGCCAGAGTCCCCTGAAAACATAAATGAACATGTGAAGGCCACCAAGAATCTATGAATGATAGCACTGGGATAGACTCAGGTCCAGTAAATTCCTGTGTGACATCAGTCACTGACTGATGCTTAGGAAGAGGTTTAAGAACAAGGAAACTACGCTGCTGGCAAGTAACACCTTCCAGCCTCTACCACACTACAGTTTAGATTGGAATTGCAGCTGAAAGACCCACCAGCGTTAAAACCAAGAAGACGCAGATCTTTAAATTATATCAAACACTGCCAATCCCAGGACAAACTTTTCTAAAAGACTTCTGGCTTTCACTTTCATTTGCTTCACCTTTAAAATGACCTCTAACAAGGAGTATTACTAACAGCAGTCTAATATTCTATTTTTGAGACAGACTAGAAGTGATCACTTTGCCCACCAGATGTACTTAACAAAATTAACTCAAAGTACCATGGAATTCAAAAGATTAGCTATAACGGCTCACTCGAGTAAATTTCTGTACTGCTGCACCCATGAATCAATTAGTTGGTCAAATTTACCTCCATAACATCTTTGATAACAGGAGTCCACCTAGAAAGCTGAAAGGTTTCTTCTTTAGAACGGTCCCTTCTTGGGTATTTATGCTGCTGAGCAACAAACTGAAAAGATTTTCAAAATATGGTTGTATTTAGTGTTTGGATTTTTGAAAGTTACTAGCAGTCAGTAGCAGAAGGAGGGGAGATAAGTATGAGATTTTAAAGAAATAAAAATAATGACAAAGAACAATAATTAATACCTCTAGAATTCAGGATACACTAGAAATACTAACTTCAGAGACAAGGAACTGATTAAGTCGGCAGTTTCCAAAACCAAATAGCTCAAGTCACCATCTGATAATTGCAGAGGGAACATTATGCGTATCTTACTTTAAACAACTAACATGAATAATTTGCAAAGGATTTACCACTTAAACACATTACAAAAAAAAAAAGATTTCCCAGTAATTATCTGCTTCCAAAACCAGACCTGGATAATATTGCTAAGAGTTGCTGAAAGAGCTGTACGTCCTTGGATGGTAGGAAATGACAAAATAAATAAATAAATACATTCTTACTGAAGAGATAACAGGAACATCAAGGTATTTCCAATTTCTTATCATATCACTATCACTTTCTATTTGTACATTCTGGATCAGCTTGTCCAAGTTCTCCTGGGTAGTTCCTTCAAAATATGGAAAACAGACAACAATTACCAAGTGACTGTGAGTAAGACCAGTCTTGTCTCACACATTCTGGGCTATTATTTAGTCCAGAATGGTTTTTTTTGTTCTGTGTGGCCAGTCTAAGTTTAACATAATACTGTATTTTAGATAAAACTTTGTTTAATGGTCTATTTTTGAGACCAAAACTCAATATTGTTACAGATTCCTCAGACCAACATTCTGTCAATTTGTTCCTCCTCTACAACAAATTTTTCCCCACTGACTTAATTTTCAGGATGCAATGGATGTGGAGCTCCCCATTTAACAGCTTCAATACCATGTGAAAATAAGAGAACAAACTATTGCACACATGCAAGAATAAGAATGACATTAAAACACCTTAAGAATCTACACTTGAATTACATCTCAACTCCTTATCAACAGTACCTTTGCTACTAATCTGAGAGAAGATAACAAAGGATGGACAATATTATCTTCAAACCCAGCTATCAACTCCAGTGCAGACTTAGGTTAACTAAAACCACTATGCTATCCTAAGACTTGAGTTCAAGCTGATAGCACTGATGAAAAAAAAAAACAGGGCAAATTGTCATACCATTTGTGCTAAAGATATACAGGAGAATAGCTCTGATTTTGTCATAGCTGTCATGACTTTTGTTTAGCAGAACTGGAAGGAGGACCCTCATAGAGTCTTTTACTTTTTGACCTTCTGCATCAGTTCCAAGAGCCAAGTCCTAAATTAATAAAAAATAAAAACAGATACCACAGTTAAAATCATTAAAGTAATTTAAATCAACGTTGTTCTGTGTGTTTTGAAACACGTTTTTATGAAACCACAGGTTTCAGGAAACAATCAAGCTGCATCAGTTTAAACTCAGTATGACAAGTCTGACATTCATTTCAATAGTTACAGCATTATAATAACACTACATAACACTCAAACATTTAAAACTGTGTGGTATCCAGAATTCTTAGAAATGTAAAGTATAGTCACAGTGTAACGCCTCACCCTGAAAGGTGCTTTTCCCAGACATTTAAAAAGGGCTTTCCTCTGCACAACATATTAAAGCAAACTCATAGGAGTTTTGAGCCATGAAAACAATGATCCTTATACAAATCAGCCAGCTTTCAAAACAAAAGAAACCCCAAAATTCTTAGGAACATCTCCTTATTGGGAGATTAACAGCCTTGTACATTACACTTAGTTTTAAGACTATCACCTCAAAAACAGATCACAAAATAAAGGGAAGAGACATAGTAGTTTAGTCAATTAAAACAAGCTTTTATGCCTGCGAACAAAAAAGTGGTACTTGCAATACTTGCAAAGTTGTTGTTTGGTTTGTGGCTTTTTTAAACATACCTGCTCAGTTTTACAGAGCCTTTCTATGTTAGATTTGAACTTGCTCATGCAATCTTCTGCTATGTTAAGATGTACAACTTGCTATAAGACAGAAAGAACAAAAAAAAAGAAAAAGCAAATCACAAGCTGCCTTGTTTTCTTGCATTTTTTTTCTAGCATATTAATCATTTTTACTAGTTACAAGAGTCAATCCTTCAACTATTCTTCAGTACCATCATGCATTTTCTGTGTTTTCCCCATCACTTAGAGATTGACCCCTATAATACCTTTTAAAACATGAAATTGTTATGATATCATCAATCCTCAGAACACACGAATTATTTCTTTTTTTTTACATAGTAAAATGAAACACATGGAAACAAGTTTTTGTCTCTAAATTTTACAGCAGGTGAACATATTAATTTGGAGAACAACTATATAGCACACTACAGGAAAATGACAGACTAAAACTAGACTTCAATTAAACTAAGTTAGAGTGCACAGAATGATTTACTGTGAAGTTGTGATTACAAAAGACCCCTTACCTTACTAATCTCTTTACGATACAGTGGCATCTTCTTCATCAACTGGGACAGAGCAGATATGGATAACTGTGAAGAGATTACACAAGTTGCAATTTTGTTCCCCCAATGAATGACGTGCTTATTTCCCGTCCTGTTGCAGCCTTGCTTCCCCCACAACCCCTCAAAATTCCAGGTGAGAAAAGCCTTAATTGCTGTAATAGGTCCATGAGTTACATGGATCTGATCAGCTGAAAGTAATTAAATTACCAGGAAAAACAATACCTCAACTTAATCTTACCTTTCCTTCTGCTGCTTTTGTTTTTGATGAAGCTTCTTTCAAAAGTTTTGGTAGTTCTCTGAAGAAAAGCGGAAAATAATGAAAGGCAATGGCACATGAGTTCTTAAATCTTTTCTTACCAGAATCTTAAAAGAATTGTGCAATAAGAACTTCTAAATGAAAGTAATAGCTTGAAATACAGGTCTATCTTCAGAGAAAAGAGTGATTTTTTACAAAGGAAAATTTAAACATTCTATTTGTGATATCTTGATAATGTCATTTGATGCAGCAGCTTGGAAGTACTGTATGCAAAATAATCCCTTCAGATTTAAAATATTTGAAAATACTTGCCAGGAAATGACTCGATTCCCATTTACCTCAAGAACTGTAAGTAGCATCAGTGTAACTGCACACCTGGGTACATACTGTATTTTTGAAGCACGGTTTCTTCCTGGCATTGATTACTTAACTGAAAACAATCTATTGCAAACCACGTTCACTACTGCCTGTATTCCTACTGAACAGCTCAAACACCTTCCCTCTCAAAGAAACCAACCAGTTGGGTTTGTTGCTTATTCACATACTCTATCACATCTGCAATATGCTTGTGCCGCATCTTCACCCACAGGTCATCATCCTCCTCCAAAATTGCCTCCTTTTCCTTCCCACCAGAGCCTTCTGTTTTGTATCTTCCAAGAGAAAATTCAGACAATTATTCGGGGTTTGGGTTTCCCCCAATTCTCATTGCTTATTACCGTACTATTTGTAACAGTTTAATCAACATAAATGGTAATAGCGGTAATAGACGAAGGTTTTAATTTACAAGCCAAGCTATTGCCTGACAAAATATAATTTACAGAAGGATTTTACAGATTACATATTTGAACATAGAAGCAGCAGATGAATTTTAGACTGATTCTTTGGGGCAACAGCTTCTGGACATACTTTTAAACCAACAGTAGCTACAGTTTTAAACACACATTTACATGCACCTCAATTTCTCTTCAGCTGTCAATGTCAACTTCCCTTCGGTTTCAAATGCAAACTGCACAAAGCAATACACACTGCAATTGCCAAGTGCAGCTTTCTCTGCGTACTGTAAGACTTTATAACTGAAGGAAAATGAAGTCACATTCACCAACAAAATGCTAAGCAGGACAAAGGACTTCACATATAAAAGAAACATGCTGCACAGCGTTACAGAGCTGCTATTACGTGACTATAAACAGCAATAAACCTAAAACAAGACAGCAATCATGCCACATAATATTTCCACATTTAAAGAAACTCACACAGGGCAGATTGCCAGAAAGCAGAAGAATAAAAAAAAATTACAAGATTAATTACTACCTAGAAAACATATTCAGCTACATCTTCATATCCAACAATCAAACCCAGATTCATAGAACTCTATGCTTTCGATTAAAATGTTCACTCAGTGCTTCTGACTGAAGATACACATTCCTCTTTGCTTGGCTAAACAACGAGGCCATCAGGGTCTCTTTTGCTGTAGTGGGTCATCACAAAGCAAAGTCCTACCAAAATCCTTGTTGTCAGAACAGTCAGACAGTAAAGCACATAACTTATGCAAATTACACTACTCCAAACAGTGCTTACAAACTGAACATGACTGACTTAAATGGGTATTTACAATAGAAACATGTAAATTTTAACAACTACACAAATTAAATGACTGGAGCTATAGAAGTGAGCATTCCTGAGAAATAACCTAGCTTTTTCTCAGTATTTAGTTAGGGGTCTTGTTTGTCTTGTTATGCCAAAAAAGTTGAGAATGTGAAAGAAAATCTCAATGTGCATTACCAAGGCTTTACTTCAAGAGCAGTACAAGGTTCTTAGTTCTTAAAAAATGCAATTTGTTGGACTCCAAACTTAGAAAAAATGCTTATAAGATCCTACCTAATCTCAACTAAGTGAGGAAATCAACCAAAAGATGAAGTTACAACTCCAAGAGGAAAGACTACCAATAAGTGAAGCAACCATTATGCAATATAAGCACCTAATATTGCCATGGTGCAACTGAGCTAAACAATTTCAGAGATTTTATAATCAAGAACAAACTATTTAGCTTTTTTTCTTATAAGTACTTGCTTGTAAGTATCATTTTCAATGGGTAGCAGATCATATGCCATTGCCTGGAAGGTGAGCTCATGGAGTACAGTCGATACTGGGTCAAAGCCACGATCAATTATTATTAGTTGGGAGTGGGTTTTAGCCTAGAAAGCCATCAAACAAACACCAAGTTAAGACACGCAGCACAAAGTTAATGCATGTTAAATCTATTTGCATTAAGTCACAGCACAGCAGATATTTTTAGAAAAATAACTGAAAAACACTGCAGTATGGTCCAAGCGTTTAAACATTTTAATTATGTACAAGGGTTTTAAACGCCAATTTTAAGGCAATGCTCTTAGCCCACTGCAATGCACTCAGAAATTTGAATTTTATTCATCTAGTGAACAAAAAATGTAAAAGAAAAACAAACAAATAAAACCCAAAGAAGGCTGTCCACTGAGATTTCATAGATAACTTCATTGTTTGTATTGCAGATCAGATAGTGCTGTAATACAGGAAAAAACTCCAAACATTCAACTGAAAGCTAATTTTGGGATTTAGTAAAGTGGCAGTAGCAGCAGGTACATTTATTTCTGTAGCAAAGTGCAAAGTCATACAGTCAGAGTGGTGTACCCCATGGTTTTGTGCTTAAGCAGCTGCCCTAATCAGGCCTTATTTGTAGTGACAGATCAAAACCATTATTTATGTGAACAGCTGTATCTTTGTGGACAATAAAACCCTTCAGGGGAAACATTTCAATTCTGCAGGAAGCCCCTTCTACACATGGCCTTATGGAAGGTGATATTAAAACAACATTCATCTACTGGTCTTCAGGTTTGTAGCATTCCCCCACATTATCACAGGGCTAATTTTTCAGATAAAATCAGTTTGATCACACAAATACAGATTACTCCACCAGTTACTACCTCTACATCGCATTCATACACAAAAACAACTAAATGGCAACTAGTTGTCTTTATTATTAAATAAGATCTGGATTTGTAGAACTTAATTGTTAAAGAATATTTCAAAGATCTATTTTTCCCCCAGACTTACAAAAAAAAAAGAAGCAAACATTTTAGTTCATTTTCTACCTTTATTTGGCTTTTCTCATCTGTTTTGTAGTAGTTTTCAAGAGTTTTTTCAACAAGCTGTGCAAGTTTGCTGGCTCTATCAGATGGTCCACTGGGAAAAAAGGAAGCATGCAAAAATAACTTACATTTCTTCATGAGAACACTAAAATGCTACCTTTAAAACAGAAAACTCCCTAGACTGATCCTCTGGTTTCACAAGTCTCTGAACTCCATTCTAAGTGTTTCCAATATATTTTCACTTTTGCATTATGATTTCACTCTTTGAATGCTTCAGGTATGTCACTGGGCAGAAACAGCTTCAGCCAAAAGACTGACATTAGCTGGCATATGGCCCAGCACCTGAAGTTTCACTCAGAGGGGGCAAACGAGAAAGAAAAAAAGAAAAAGAAAAAAGAGCAGAAAAAACCCAGTCAGGCAGTTATTTGTTACCTTTGCGAGAATAAGACACCACTTCACATTACACCACAGAATGCAGTCCTTGAATACAATTTCAGAAGCCTACTTTGACTTCAAAGATACTAAATCTGTACTCCCTTTCAAAGCTCAAAAGAGGCATTCTTCTCAGTATCTCTACTACAAGAAATCCTGATCCCATGTGCCACGGCAATTTCTGAATTCCTTGGTGCCAAGCAGAGCTGCAAATGGCCAAACAGCAGCAGACCTGTTACAGGATTATGCATGTGGCATACAAGAATGCAGCATATCAGTGACATCCTACTGACCAGACATGAAACAAGCCATTCAGAACAAGACAGGGTATAGAAAGCACTGTTACATGCATGTACACAGAGAAAACCACTGCTCTACCTACCCTTCACAAATTCCTATCATTCCATATTTCAGACCTGTGGATTACAAACAATTAATCCACAAGAAAAAAACCCAAAAATTAAACTATGCTGCAGCCTCAAGCTATGACCAAACAATGCAGTAAGCCCTAGAAGTGAAAGCAAATACTATAAAACACTAATTTTGCCCCACCTTCTATATCGTACTCCTGGATTCTCATCCAGTGTGGCACATAAGGTAACAATTTGTTCAGCCATTACTTGCAGTACAGCATCTTTATCCTTTGTCTTTTCCAGAGTTGGACTGTAGCAGCGGTAGAATGCATCTGGGATGTTGAGAGTAAATACCTATGTAAAGCACAAGCAAGAAAAAAAAGGCCTAACTTGCAGATTGCCAAAACACCTGGTAAAAAGTCTGCTAATAATTTAAAACTATATGCTGCAAGAAAAAGTTATACATAGTACACTTAAGAAAAAAAACCCCAAACAAACCCACACTTCATTCCTCTATCCCTGCCCTGCCGAGCTCATCTCCTTGTCCTCAGATTTTTTCCCTGTTACTCTCCTACATAAAATACTCTATTTTTCACATTGCTTATTGTCTGTTCCGAAGGAAGGAAGGGAGAGACAGGAAGAACTAAACACCCTTCAGTCTCTTGTACAGAGCCATACAATGCAATATCAGAACGATCATAGAAGGTACCAAGGTTAAATTGGTTTAAAATAAAGTTTTACATATTGTATCTGCTTTTAATATGAAGAATTTACCTTCAACAGCTGAAATTCTTTAAATGCATTAAACCTTGATTAAAGCATCTCAGTACTACAGAGATGAAAAGCTTTTTCAACAGTGTTGTAAATGGAATGCAAACATGGAAACAATCCCATTGTCAGTAAATGGATTTTCTCTAGCTTCCAATGGACTCTGTAACTACAGAGCCAAAGAAGAACGTCCATCCAGATAAAGATGTTTGCTTCACTCGAGTAGATAATCACCTGGACTTTGCCCAGAGCTCGGCCTGATTATTTACTCTTAGCATCCCAGAAAGCAGGCAGACCAGTTAACACCGTTCCTGTTCCTCTGCTAAGGATTCAAACCCTTCTCACAACCCCAGATACTGAGAATACAAAATCACAGTAAAAACACCAAGAGTGCTGCCCAGCCTAAGTGCTGCTTATTTTCAACTTCAGAAGAGTAGTCCCGATTTCTGCTTTCATGATGCTTTCTCCTCCAGAGAACCAGGACTCCAAAATTTTTATAGGCTTTATTTGGTACAGAAGAGCAGCTTTGGCAGGGCTCCCAAAAACAGTTTGAAACAAAACCTGCAAACATCAATCTTGCTGGAAAGCAAACAAACAAGCCCCTATACTCATTATCCTCTGATAGATTCTCAATCAAAATAATAAAAAAACCCTTTATAATAAAAAGGAGTGTGTCTTCAAACTAGGAAACTGCATTACAGTGAGACAGGGCTAGCAGCAATCTCTCCTACATTCACCTGCCACTTGGTATACATAAGAGTTGTCACCCTTGATATGTTGATAATGTTTGACAAGGGAAACATTCGTGGTTACTTCTCCAACTCCCAGAACCGGGCAGAGCGTGGAGGCTTCGATGTCTTAGTGAGTATCTGTGCATTTCAGCCCTCTGTGTCTGATGAAGGGCATGAGCAACAAACGATTTCTCAACACAACACTCCCTGTGTGGCTGCACATGAAAAATGCCCATTGCTTTCCATTGGCAGTCTAAATTTTTAATTGAGGAAACAGGGACTTCCATGTTCTCCTCTCACTGAAAAGACTGTCAAGTTGTAGTAGTTTTTGTTCCACTCCCCTTCAGTTCTCTTAGTCCATTTGTTCTCTTGTCCTGATTTTCACCAAGTCCTACTTACTTCTATTCCCATGCACCAACCTACCCAATCCATCAAAGTAACACCTCAGTATCAGCAGTACCAAACTATTGCTTACTAAAGACAAACCAGAATACTTGCCNCACTCCCTGTGTGGCTGCACATGAAAAATACCCATTGCTTTCCATTGGCAGTCTAAATTTTTAATTGAGGAAACAGGGACTTCCATGTTCTCCTCTCACTGAAAAGACTGTCAAGTTGTAGTAGTTTTTGTTCCACTCCCCTTCAGTTCTCTTAGTCCATTTGTTCTCTTGTCCTGATTTTCACCAAGTCCTACTTCTATTCCTACGCACCAACCTACCCAATCTATCAAAGTAACACCTCAGTACAAGCAGTAACAAACTGTTGCTTACGAAAGACAAACCAGAATACTTGCCTTCTCTTAGGGAACAGATGCCTTCTTTAACCTCCCTATTGCAACTGACATCAAGTCTTGCAAAGAGGTCAAGTGCAAACAGCAAACCTCCTAATACAAGAGCATTTGTTTTCATCTGAAAAGCACAGGCAAGCACTGGAAATATCTCACATAAAGTCTGTCAGTCAAAAGTTACATTCTATTTAATTGTTTTCTAGAAGGTCAGCAGCACTTGAAAACAATCTTCCAGACCACTGTTAAGATTAAGAATTAAATTTACCTGAGACTCACAAGGGAAGAAGGAAATGTTGATCTCCTTGCATCTCTTTATTGATTTTGCACATGAAGACTTAATTTTATTGAAGAGGCTGTCAGGACAAACTAGGTAAAAAAAAGATTTTAAGTATAAATAATTAGTACTATTCTAGCTGTTAGCTCACTTATAAGCATACAGTATTCAGAGCAGACAATTCTAAATTAAGACCCAATTAACTGTAAAATACACAAAAAATTTGCCTGCTCTTCCTAAAGTGAAATAGAACATATAATCAATATTTTGCTTATGAGACCTTTTTTGAGAAGCACCACTGCTCAATTTAGAATGGCTTTTTGCAAGCAAAAAGTTGTTGAACGCTCATTAGCAGTCTGCAACTGTAAAGGATGTTGATTTTATCAAAGTAAATGTTTCTGCTATTTCTTGTCACGTAGGAGAGAAAAAACCATTTCCGAAGCTACAAAAAGAAATAATGTGTACATATCTAAGAGCAAAACACAGAAACATGGAATTTAATTATAGATCTCTAAGGTGTTCCACCACACTTCCAAGTCACATTACATCCCAGTCTAGAAACTGAATTTAAATAATACATGTGCATTTAAATATTATCATTTAAAATTCTTATTTAAATATTATTATTTAATTACTATAAAAATTATTATTTAAATAATAAACCGATTTGGAAGCGACACAGTTATTTCTCTAATTCAGGATCTGCTCCTCTCAACAGGAAAGGTTTTGGCAAGTATTCAAACTGAAAGCTTGCCCACTTGCAACCAAGGAGCACACAGCAAGATAGCAGTATTTTTCCAGAACAATAACTGCTGCTTCAGCATGAAATTGAACAAGAAACCAAGAATTTGGATAGTAATTTAATACTACTTTGAGAACATCCAGTAGCAGATGCTCAAAGTCCACAAAGACAGACACGACTCAGTCTCTGCCTTCAGCAGCACGTTTGGGTTTTTTGTGTTCCCCTCTTTACACGCCATGTTAGTCACGCTCCCTGACTGCAGGGACGTGCAGCCACATCAACCCCGTTCCCACCAATTGGCTCTGCTACGCAATTTATGTCCTGCATGCAAGGGCTAAGCAGGCTCCTTCTTTCAGGGAAGGGAAAAAGCTGGCTCACAAGTCTGAAGGAACCACCTGAAGCAACCAATTACTAACACAGCTCTTGCAGAAAGTTCTCATGCAGTTATGTTTTTAGTACTATTTTGTTTATGTAGAGATACATAGTTTTACTTGAACTGTCTTCCTCCACACTCTCCAACAGAGGAGAAGACTGGAACACTTAAAAATAAAACTACATTACCTAAATGAAAAGCAGAGGTGGAGAACAATCAAGACTGCTTGGTAATTGTGAAAGAAACTACTGTTGCCACACAGCATGGTGACCACAGCCTGGCAACCCAGATATATGGTTAATGACTTGAGTCTCAAAGCTTCTTGCAAGAAACAGAACCCAAACTTTTCATGTACTCAACCACAGAAAAGAAGTGAGGAGCTTACTTGCTTACCTAGATAAAGTTACCAAACTACAACCCAAAAGCTTACTTACAGTCAGTGAAATACACGTATGCTGCTTTGTATCTGCTGGATGATTTAGTGATGAAGTCATCAATCAGTCCATCTACAGACTTATGGGGGCAGGAGAAATGAGGGGAAAATAAACAAAAACCATCATGACAGTGTTTTGCCTTTCTTCACATTCCAGACAATTCCAGATGAAGAGTAACAAACAATTACAGGTGGTCAGTCATGCATCAAGATCATTTTAGGAAGCACACAAATCAGGGTATTTGCATAATTTCCCAGCTATAACAGCGCTGAGATTTATTCTCTCAAGAATTTTTAGGGAAGTAACAGTAACTCTTATTAGAGCTATTACTTTGAATTCTATTTTTCAATGTATTGCATCATTATGTGATACAACATCTGTTTCAGTGAAGTTACAATTGCTAAGCAATGATACAGTGCCTCCATTGACCACGAGGTACATGTTTGCAACACATTCCACGATGGCACTACATTGTCTTTTCATTTGGGGAAATTAGGCATCACACAGAGGAGTATCACAGAGAACACAGAAGTTAAGTACTGCATAGCTGTACACACTAAATAAACATTTTAAAATAAGGTTGCTTTTTCAGTCTGAAAGATCTTGTGATACTTTAAAATACTAACCTTTTTGGTGGGAGTTATTAAATATATTGCTTTCATGTGTGGGACAGGCTCACGGTTTTTATATACATTCTCCACCACTGTAAAGTAAGAAACATTTCATTTTTATAAAGAAGAGCATTATGCATCTTTTAGGAAAACACTGTACATATATTAGTATAGAGTTGATAAAAAAGAGAGTAACAGCAATCAAGTTGTCCGCAGCATTAGAGGTAAGGATGTACCTTCTGCCAAGAGCCTTGATTTATTTCTCTGTTATTTTACATACAGAAAGTTAACACAAGGCTTCTTCAACTCTCAGTCTAGTGACAACTGAAGTTGTAGGACTAAATTCTTCCTGGGTATTCTACACCAGCAGAGTTTTGCCCTCCAACAGAAGGTATGGCAACACAAACATGCTCAAACTATGTGGCCCAGTATGAACTGTCTTGGCAAGAGGGTTCTTCTTCCAGCACACTGAAGGAGAGGGAGAGAAATTATGCAGGGCATCATTTTGGACTAGAGCCTCTTCTGTCCTTTGTCTGCCTATTTCCTGGGCAATTACTCTGTTTCAATGTAATTGCAGGCACAAATTAAGACATTTTCAGCAAATCAGCTTCACTCATCTCTTGTTTTTCTCTGTTTAATAAAGTCATTACTATATAGTGTTACAGTACACTAGCTTGAGAATGCAGAGAGATTCTTGTGGCTCAGAAATTTTGTGGGGGAGGAACAAGGAAGATAAGTAATGTCAGACATCTGGATGTGGAAAGACAGGTTCCTTTCAGCAGTGTACTCACTAAAAATAAAAGGTTTCTTCTTGATGAAGAGGATACATGCTCACTGAAAATTTCTCACAAAGGATAAGTAGCACTTCTTATGCTTTTAAACATACACCAAAAAGCAAAATTGACACAGCTTTGCTATTATATTTCTACAATAATCATGTTATGCTGAATAACTGGAATAAGAATAGTCTTGTGGAAAAAATAACCAAGTCTAAACAATGCCCTCTTACACAAGCATTTCTGAAAATCTAGACCTAAAGCTAATTAAAAACTGATTCATTTACATTTTGGGTATTTATTTCAATTTCAAAAATAGGCATCAGCAAACAAACACCCATTGTCACCTCCCAAAAAAAACCACCAAAAACCCCAAACCAAAAACCACCACGACAACCAAACAAAAAAAAAAAATTAAAAAGCACAAAACACCAAAAAAGCAACCAAAGAAAAAAAAAACCCTTACAGAAACACTTTAAAAAAATATTTTTAAAAGACATTTGAGCTTTCAGGCAGAGAAACATTTGTTTTTTCATTTAAAAAAAAAAATCACAATTGGCTAGTTACTGTAGAAGCCGGAAAGTCTACTGTTTCAATATCCCGTAACTACTTGTCTACATCAACCAAATAAAGACAATTTCTTGCAAGGGTACAATCAGTCTTTCCCTTTTTCTTACCAGGATATTGCCATTGGTGTATTAGTAAGAATTATGCTTACCTGTGATACCTTCTGCCAGTAGATCAGTCATTTTGCAGCACAGTGACAGTAATTTAGTAGTGTAATCATCTAAAAGCATTACCTAAACATATTTTAAAAAAACCCCACATAAGTATTTAGATAAATTTATCAGCTATATTAAACCCATGTCATTTCCTCAACAACTTGTCATAGAAGTTTGAAGCTGAAACTTTTTTATTACTCTGTATTTTTCCATTACCTGCATACACCAACATTGTGGGGGGAAATTAATCTCAGAAGGCAGCTCCCGATGTACAGCATTTGCAAAGATGAGCTCCATCTTAAATAAGTTCTTCGTTCCCCCTACTCATACTAGAAAGTACTTTGAAACTTTCACTTGGACACAAGTCTGTTGAATTCCTGCTAATTTCCCCCATGGTCTGGTCAAATATATCTGTACATATTTTAAAACTGTTTTATAGCTTAAGCAGTTCTAACAGGTGTCATCATACTGCTGAATCCTGCTCCCTGTGTACTGCAGTGCAGTGTCATTTTTGAAATTACTAAAAGTACAAATCTTTCAAAAGGAAAGTTCAGATAAACAGTTTCTAATTTTTCTTCAAAACTAATAAAAATAAGAGAGACTACTAACCATTTCTTCTTCCTATACTAGCCTCTAGATTTTTCAATATGGATTACACAGAAATCTGAGTTACCAAAAGTAAAATCTATTACTTGGCTGGAAACAATCTTAAGTGAAAATGCCAGCCATTAATGTTAGTTATTTGTTCTCTACTCAGCGACACAGATTTCTTGTTCAAGTGATGACAAATTCTTACAAAAATTATAACAAAACTGTACCTTCCATTCTTCCTCTTTTCTAAAGTCATCGAATACTGCCGATTTTAGCTCTGTAAGAGGAAACAGTTCACCAGTTAGAGGAATCAAATTGTTACTAAGAAAGAAAGAATAATTCACCCATTTAAGACTCATATGTTCAGAACCCTAAAAAGACAAATAAAAAAACCCCACACTGATAAATACCTCCACAGAATTCTTGACCCCAAACCGTCCCTGCCTGTTTCTAGGTCTGTACACAGGTGTAATAACAAACTTTTAACCACGTGAAAATTTTATTAACATTCATATTTTCTGAGAACACTCTTGCCAATTAAGTATTCCTTTTAATAAACCGAGCACCCAACAACCTTGTCCAAAATCTCAAATATATTTTTTCTACAATATTTTATTTTGTTCGCCCATAAAAGACACCAGAACATACAAATGCATAATTCAGTTGTCTTGAACCTCATTTCTGCAATTAAAAAATAGAAGCCAGTTTTCTCCCATAATAAAATAAAACTTTATTCCAAGCTATCAGTGTACCAGACACCGTGTACTTGCCCCTGCATCATTCCAACTGTTACTTGTTTTGCCCTCAACCTGCAGCTGCTTCACCCAAATAATTGGCCTACAATGGTTTACAGGCTCTCAAAAACATTTGTCTCCTGCAAGCATTCTGCACACACCAAAATCAAACACAGGTTAGTGCTCTATTTTTGTCCAGGTTTTCACTTTCTTCTCACATATTTTAGACCAACTATACACCCTAACTCCCTTTTCAGATTTTGCCTTCTCTGAATACATTCAATTAGTTTAGAAAGGCATTTTTTCTTCTACCTTTACTTCACAATCTAGGTAAGAACTATACACACAACACAAGCTGCCAAATCCCTGAGCAGGAAAAAAAAAGAAGCAAACCACACCTTGGCAAAATTAATGACCCATTTATAACACACTTCCTGAAGAAAGGACTGTAAGCAAGTGCTACAAAAAACAGAATTGCAGAAATGCTGAATCATTTACAAAAATTAATATAGCTATCTATGGCTAGGCTAGAACTTATTACACAAGTCTAGAAAACCATTTAGAGTTGTGAAAAAAATTTAAATGACAGAATTCCGTGTGGAAAGGACTTTATTCAGAGATTAACTATATACGGCAGCTCTCAGTGTATTTCACGATTTTATCCACACTAACTACTGCCTCCCAAATACAGGCAGCTTTCTCCGTCCCCATAACTGTGAACTTCACTGACAACAAATTTGTGTGAATTAACTTTTCCACACACTTCTGCTTCAACTCCACACACCACGGGTGAAACTTCTGTGCCTATTTACAGAGCAGAACAAGATACACATTGACACAAGCTGCTACATAAAGCATCAGCAACACCATTTTCAGACAAATCGGCCTTAATAAAAAGCCCAACTTACATGATTGCTGAAACATTAGGAAGCAGCAGTTTATGGCCTTCGATTACCCACAAAAAAAGTGCCAGACAATGTCAATTTTCATTGTTGTTGCAATCTTGGAAAGACAAGAGGAACCAGCTGACTAACAAAGCATTCATTTCAGAAGATTCCTCTTAACTAAGCTTGCAATATAAATGTTTTATTATTCACACTGCTTCGCTGTCACTCTAATCTTTGTTCCTCACGCTGGCAACACCATTTTCAAGAGTCCTTATGGCCCTTAATGACGCACTAATGCTTTGATCACATTCCCTCCTTTTAAGGTCCACGTCTTCGATAAAATAACTCAGGACAAAACACTGGCCTTACAAAGACACAAATAACAGTGCAAGACAGCAGGATAAGCAAAGCAGCAAAAGTGGAGATTTCTAAAGGTCAGGTTTTAAACAAAGGTATCTAATTCATACAGGCAGGGTACAGGTGCCAGCAACTGAGCACTGAACACCAGAGGGACAGTCTGATTTCCTCTTTCTCTACATTTTCTATATTCACTTTCACACAAGCAACCAGATCGCAGCTTTCACGTGGAAGCAGAGGAGAAAAATAAAGACGAGACGGCAGCAGGACCTTCCCATTTCAGTGACGGTCACCAGGCTGGCTGAGCAGCTCATGGAGTCACAACCTCAGTACAATTAAGCTCGGGGTGAGGTGGCTGCTAATGCCTTTTCCCCAAAGGTCTCACACTACCTGAAATGTTATAAGCCTTTCTACTCCAGCAAGGAAGGGGGCAGTTACAACTTCATTTTCTGTAACAAACACCAGCAGAACCTGCTCCTAAACATGGAGATAAAAATCTGCAGTTCATTTGTAAGACTACCTGAGAACACCTTCAGCTTTTTCTACCGAAAACCGTGAAGCCTAACACAAAGTGGAAAGTGCCGCTCCGTGAGAGAAAGCAGAGAGCTCCTTCTGAGGCCGGGGCACTCTCCAAAAGTGGAAGCTCGGAGATAACAGGGAAGTGTTTGAAGAGCTGACTTAAGTTTAGGCTCTTCAAGAGCCGGTCCGGCGGGCTGTAGCCTGCAGAGCTCACCCTTATTTCGGAATAAGGCACAAGCGTCTGTTTGCAGCGCTGTGACTGCGGACACCCGCAGCAACGCCGCAAGCCGGGGCAGCCACCTCCCACCAGCGCGCCGAGTCACCAC
>VZTA01002824.1:305412-330823 GCA_013398855.1 Mohoua ochrocephala
CGAGCGGCCCCAGGGCGCGCCCACCGAGCGGCCCCAGGGCGCTCCCGCCGCGGGGCCGGGGAAGGAGCCCCACAGTCACTCACTCTGCCACACGAAGCTCTTCAACCCCCGCACCGCCGGCGCCATCTTACTGCCAGCCCCGCCTGGCAGCGCTGCCTTCCCCTCCCTCTTCAGGGGCGGCGGCCGAGGGCGCTGCCTAATCCCGTGCGGGGCGGCTCCTGCCGGCCGGGGTCAGCCCCTCAGGAGCCGGGCCCAGCCCGCCGGGAGCCAGGCTTTCTTCGTCTGCCACCATGGGGTCCGGAGTTCCCACTGGGGAAGCGCCCGGTGACGAGGGCTCGCCCCCTGAGGAAGGAGTTTCCTGCTGCTCATCAGCAGGTGAGCCCGGGACGCCGACCCCCGCGGCGGCCCCTGGCAAGGTGTGGGGAGCAGGGGGGAGCTGGAGACTGCCTGGCCGGGGTGGCTCCGCGAAACCTGCCCTGGTCCCGCGTCCCCTCGGCGGGAAAACTGGGGCTCCCTCACGAAAACGGCCCCCAGGTTCCCGCTGACATGCGTGTAAACCACCAAGGAAAACACTGTCGGGTCACAGAACGACAGCGGCTGTTGACGCCTACAATCGTCTGTCAAAAGTTACAGTTTGAAGACATAAAATCGTGTCCGCAAAGGGGAACCAGCAGCTGGAACAGATACGAAGGAATGCGAGGAAAATTTCTCTCTCCTCAACGCCAGGTATGAGGAAGAATAGTTAGCTCCCAGTCTGTATGGCGGTGTGCCGTTCAAAGGGGAGTACGACGAGGGCATCATGCCCGTCAGAAAAGAAGATCCTTATAAGTGGGCAAAAATGCAATAGACAACGAGCCGAAGAGCAAATTTCATTTGACTTAATTGTTTTATGAGTCTTGTATAAACCATAGAGAATCTACATCCTAAAACAGAAGGGAAGAAACCCCCCCCACCCATGCGGCCAGAAGCCGAGTGCTGTGGTGGCCCCGTGTCAGCGGGGTTTGGTGGCCGCAGTCCGGCTGTGGTCCAGCAGGGGGGAGCGGCCAGCCCAGCGCGACCTCCTCTCCCCAGGGGAGCGCGCAGGGGAGACAGCGCTGGGCATCGGCCTCAGCTCGCCCCCGTGTGAGACTGGAACGAAGTTCTGACAAGATGTGCAGGGCAAAAAGTAAATCATTAGCGTTTATTGGAGTGCTTCTCAGCTGCCTAGAAATGGTGAGTGCAACTTACTTGCTGTAAAGCTATTTCTAGCGATGATACTGTATGCTTCGGAAAAGTAAACTAAAAGTTGGAGTGGAGCAGTATCAGACATCCGCTTCCACATTGGTATTTAGTTACTATTACAGTTTTGCACTATTTACATGTGACCAAAAAATAAAAGAATATATAAGGACCCAGGGCCTTTCAAAGTGTGTTAACAACTGCAAACGGGATCAATAGGCAGGTTCAGAGGGGAAGATGCAGCAGCAGTACAATCTGCATCCCTGTACCAAATCTCATTGGTTGCGTACTCTTTCCATGCTTAAAGAATCTGAGCAAATACATCATCTCAGTAAAATGTGTTAATAAACATAGTCTTTTAGGTTGTTGTTACTAACATTCTTAGATTTTTAATTGTCAAAATATTTCACATTGTATTTCTAATTTTGTCATATCTTCCTTTTCAGATATTTTCAGCAAACACAGGTAAATCTTCAAAATGGTATTTTGGTTTTGCCTGCCTATTTTTGAATGGGTCTGAAGAGAACATACTCTTTTCATTTTTAACAAAATATTCAGTAAATTCTAGCAGCTTTATAAACAAAAATTGTTTTCGTGTTTGATTCAGGCTTTTACAGTTACGTTAATGTCTTTATAAATTTTAAATCTCATTTTTAGGAGTCACGATTCTGTTGGACACTTGCACAAATATTCAGATTTGTGCCTTGATAGTAGCGTGAACCAGGGAGAACACTCAGATGAACTAATTGTGCTGTTCATTACATAGCTGTGCTACAAATAGGATTCACACTGTCCCATATCTGCACCCAATTAATTGTTGTATATTTTAATAATTAAAAAACAAACAAAAGAAACATCAAAAGAAAACTCCTCCATACTCCCTCAAAAAAAAACCCAAAAAAACCCAACCCAAACAAACCAAAGAGACCAAAATAAAAACCACACCAGAAGAAGCACAATCTCCTATGCACAAATATTTCCAATGTTTTGCATTTTATACACAGCTGCTCAACTAAGCATTAACGCCTGCTCTTAGTCCCAAGCAAGTCTTACCAATTACGGTCAGACACCCTCTTTTGCCCCATTTGTAAAAATGGTCCCAGATATTCTGTCTGACTGTGCCTATGGAACATTTGCAGATGTGTCTTTCACAATCTTTGAGCAAAATACTGTATTATATATTTTTTTTAGTTTGTTTTAAAATATTGTCTTTAGCAATGATTCATAAAAATTTCTGTGCAGGAAATCCTTACCCAGGTCTAAGTCTTGTCTAACAGTCAAGTAGAGAATATATAGCACATAGACGTTAGCACTTAGCTGAGCAGCTGTGTATAATACTTGCAAAGGTCTCCCGAATCCCACATGAGCTGCCTTGCTATGGAGTTTGCCTCAAGGCACCTACTTTGTCCCAAATACTTCTACATTCCTTTTCTTAATTTCATGGGGGATGTACCTTTATTTTATCTTTTTATTCTCTTCTAGTGTTTTGCAGCCTTGCATTGTGTGGAATGCTTTATAAATGCTGATTTTAGCATGAAAATCCTGATTTCTGAACACGAATTACTCGAGGTTAAGAAATACGCTCTGTGTAGTTAGTTTTGTGTCTGCAGTGCACAGAAGCTCTTTCTGAATGGCAGAGCATAACACCAAAGCATTTAGTTACAATATTTGATTTGTCATGTTATTGTATAGCTAAGTATATCTGCTCTGAGCAAGGGTTTAGGTGAGTTCCCATGATCCCTTCCAAACTAGATTATTGTATGTTGCTTTGATACAGAAATGCCTATGGTTCAGCATCCTGTTTCAGACTGCTTTGTATAAACATGCACTTCTTCTTTGTATATACTGCTTTATATATTGTTTTAGTTAGTAATATAGTTAATTAGCTTTAAAGGAGAACCTCTCAGTGCAGCCTAGGTTAAATAATGCTATCTTTCAGTAGTGATTTCACGGTACTAGAGTATTTTTATTGAAAGATGAAATTTGGTCTAGAATATCGCAAGACTCTGTGTATTTTGTTAATGTTCACTGAAAGTCCATTTAACTTAATTTTTAATCATTCATAGAAAGTGTAGACTATTTGTCCTACATTTTGTCTTAGTGAAATGTTCAGAGCACGCAGTGTTCCACAGGGCTGAGTTTCCCGACTTCAGTATGTCTATCATTATTTCCATTTTAGCTCCAGATATACCTGTTATTGACCAAGCTTATTCAAAACTTAGCAACAGTATCACAGTGGAATGGAGAGCAGTACCCGGGGCTACTAATTATATGCTGACTGCACAAGATGGAGATTCCTTCGTTGAAACTATAGTAAAAAATTCTCCGGGCACAGTGACGGGACTGAAACCTGCCACCTTGTACAGAATCACTATCAGATCTATAAATTCAGGAGGAAAAAGCCAGCCTTCACCTTTCAGAAAAGTAAAAACAGGTGGACTTTCAAAATCTTATTTCAAATTCTGTAATGTTGTTATAATATAAAGCATTCATGCATGTAACAGTCCTGAATTATTATAATTTTGTATTTTAAATTGCACTGATCACATTCTTTCAGTTTTTGGGGACTGGAATTCAGCCATCTGACTTAATGACTAGGACAAAAGTCTGAATTAATGGTTTACTTTATGATGGTACAGTAAGTTAAAAGATCAGTTGGGAGTTTTATTAGAATGTGTATGAATATATGTAACTTACTTTAACAAAAGGCATTACTGGAAGGTATAGAAGAAATGGAGAAAGAACCAAAAGTATTAAATAGTAAGAGAGTGTGAAACTTTGAGGACAGGAAATGCAGTATCTTCTCGATGATTTTCATTCTTCAACACATGCAGCCCTTCACACTTTCTGCACAACTTTTGTTCATTTCACAAAATGTGCAATACAATAATTGTTGCACCAAATCACTTTCCAAATTTATTCTGTCAATCTTGCGTTAATTTATTTTTCTGGTTTTGTTGTCACTGAATTTGTCTCTCAGGGTTAGTGATTGTTGTTTCTGTGTATTCATTTCAAGTTTGGCTCTTTCAAACTGTGCTACTGAAAAACCGAAAGCTTAATTTTGTTCCTTCTCAACAGTCCTGGCTGCTCCGATTCTGTCTGTTCATTCTCCGAGTTGTGACTCCATTGCAGTGAGCTGGAAAGCTGTGCATATGGCAGCTGGATTCTCTGTGTCACTCATGAGATCAGATGGTTTGGGCAGAATGCTGAAGGAGAACACCACCAATACCTCCCTGATATTTACAAATCTAGATCCAGGAACTCTCTATACTATCAAGGCTTATGCCTGGAATGCCAGTGGGATGCCTGGAGATGATTTCACATATAACCAAAGAACAAGTAAGAAATTTTCTTTTCTGAAACCAAGTCAGCATGCCAAAAACAGCACAGCAGCAACATACCAGAAAGTATTCATGTATATATGTGATTGCGTTATGTTTTTCAAAGATACATTGGGTAGATTTTCAGATCGTATTATTTTTGCCCCATCTCAAAGTTTATGAAAGCTCAGATGACATGGCTATGTTTAGTGAATATTACTGAGGCAAAGATACCCTTTACTGTCACTAAAGTTGTACCTAGGACAGGTCTGAATAATGCTTACACAAACTTAGACAGATTTTGAGGATTTTTCTAGTTGTGAGAAGCAAATATTCAAATAAGCAGGGAGTTTCAGCAGTGAGCAACTAGAACTATTTCTTTTTAGAAATGTCATTTTAACATGGATGAGGGTAGGGTCTGCACCAGAAAAAATTTCATTTAGTTTGCAAGTTATGGAAAAGATCATGCCTGTAGGCCATAATCTAAGTTATATTTATATGTTCCAAATTTATATACCATAGGTCCTAATGCACCGGTGGATGTTAAAGTAGCTTTCAATAGTGGTGCTTTAAGAGCCGTTGTCTCTTGGACGCCAACAGAAGGAGCTCTAACTTACAGTGTCACAGTCTCCAGTGGACTCCTGAAGCTGAGGTGTAACACATCTTCTGCCTCCTGCATTGTGCCGTCCCTCCAGTGCGGCTCTGAGTATTATGTGTCTGTCACAGCATACAACGATGCTGGAGCCAGTAAACCTACTGATGCAGTAAGCTTAAAAACTAGTATGTGTCACTGATTCTTATGTAGCTTGGCATTTTAACATATACTTCTTTAATTTCAAATATAAATGAGTCCATTGCAATTCACAAGTGATTCTCAAATAGTTAATTCTGCTTTTGACCTTTGTTCATGAATTACGCCATACGCTTTTCTATTGCAGGGGTAAGAGCCTAAACATTCTTCATATTTCTGCGACAAAAACTTGCCATGGTGTATGTATTGTTGGCCAAACCAGTAAGCCTGGCGTTTCCTCTTACCAGAAGTACATGTTCTAAAGTCAATTTTCTGAGTGTAAAACGAATGTAAGGAATAACAGATCTGTCCTACTGTGTCAGGTCTGTCACAAATAGATTGGAACAAATTTGTGAGGAAATGGCATTAAGGACTGCCTCTGGGCTTAGAATTGTTCTGGGCCAAGTCAGGTTGTGAGTTAGAAAGAAGGTCAGCAAAAGCATATTCAGCCAAAATAACACCATTAGACTAAATTAAGAAACCATCGACCACTGCCAGGGCAAGAGCTTGCTCAGTTCAGCTACAGCACCACTGCCATGTCAGAGATTGTTGTTTCCTGACCTGTTAGATGAACTGCCCATGTAATCAAAATCTAAACTATTTCTTTTTGTTATATGCTACTTGAAATACACAACATTATTTACTTAGTTATTCGATGTAACCTGCCTCATTTTGACTCTTCATGATAGGAGTTAGGAGATCAATCGTGAGCAACTCTGCGGTACATCTAACAGGATGAGAGAGCCTTATGCAAGAGACAACTGTTCAGCTGTGGGCTGTAATCTCAGCCAACACTGCTTCAGCTAGATCACATCTATTCATTCTAATAGCAGCAAGCTACACTTTATTGAACTAGAAAGAAAGTAAATGTTATTTAAACAAAAGTCATGGAGTCTGCAGTTTAATGTGGCATTTTGAGATGCCAACAGAAAGGAAACCTAAGCAAACTCAGACACAGCCAGTAAGTTTTATACAAAAATATAAAGGGTTTTCACATACAGAGGCTTTTGGATGCCAACTGCTACTCACGCTAGTATTCCAATTATCATCCAAACCTACTATTTGTGAGCACACACTGTGCCAGTTCCTTTTGAAATATTGCCTGGTGTCACTGGTTTTGTTCAGAGGGCTCCTTAAGCAGATGTTTCTGTAAAACATGATGGTAGCATCTATTTTGTTCTGTAAGAATCATACCCGCTTGTCATCTAAGTAAGTAGCAACCTCTGTAAAAGCAGCTAAGTTGCTGTTTTCTTGATCCAGACAGAGCAACCGTTCAAGCTTAGTAGAATAATTCTGTATATCCCTGATTTCCCTTTATTCCTCAGGAGTATAACTTCAAGAAAGAAAAAAATATTTGATATTGAGAATATTTTTCTTTTTTCTTTTTAATTTTTTTTTCAGTTCCTTGTGCACCAGTAAACATATCAATTGAGGAGGATGAACCTGGACACTTGCTGGTATCATGGTCTAGCGTCAGTTTTGGTCATTATTATGTGGTTTTTGTGAAGAGTGATGATGGCTTGGAAGTGCACTGCAACACATCATATACTCAATGCCATTTCCAGTCGGACTGTGGTTTCACTTACTTCATTAGTGTCTTTGCATATAACAAGGCAGGGCAGAGCCCTTTAGGTGATATATTCAATTACACTACTGGTAAGTAGCCATGCATTCCTGCACATTCATTTGGATCCTTTAACCGTGTTTATGGTAGAGCTGTTTGGACATTTTTATGGGCAGATAATGACTTAAACGTCTATTTTTATTCAGGGTTTGGGCATAACACACAAAGGCTGGGAGAGAAAAAGAAACAGTTCACATTGCAATTAAACTTAACTTGCATAGTCAAGTGCAACAACATGCATACAAACTTGAAAACAGTTTAACAATTCACAATCATCAGGCAAGGACATAAATAACACACAGCCCTGGCATAACCTTTGAACTCTAGTCCTGTCTGGGTTGTTTTTTTTTTTTTAGTTTTGCCTCAGGAAGGGTATACCAAAGTCTTAAACTTCCTCATGGGGAGGAAATAAACTCATGGGGAGTTTTCATACTTGGAAAATGAAAAAAAAAATAGTAAGTTCAATAGGAAATTGAGAAGAACATTGTTAGAGTTATTTAACCTCTAGAGCTTTAAAATTTTGAATCAAGGATATACATAATTCCTGTGTCTGACCTAAACACTAGTATGTCCTCTGTCGATTTGGAAGGAGCAGAAATCTGGGATTCGTTAGACTGCTTGCACAGTATTGGTCACCTTTGGAGATGACATGAAACACGAAGCACGAAGCTTCACGTCTTCTCCAAACGAAGCAAGGCTCGTAGTTGCGTCAGTTTTCCACGCCCATTCGAGTTTCCCTGTCTGCCTTTTCTGTTGGCAGCTCCTTGTTGCCCCAGTGACTTCAGGGCCGTGTTGGTGTCAAGTGACACCGTGCGGATCACCTGGGCTCCTGTGCGAGGCGCTGACCTGTACGAGACCAGAGCAGCCGGCGGGAGCGGTGTGGTGCTCTGCAAGGACACGGCCACGGCCTGCACCCTGTCGGCTCTGCAGTGCAACACTCCCTACAACATCACCGTGTACTCCTTCAGCGAGGTCCGGGGCAGCAACACCTCATGTGCGCCTCAGTACGTGGCAACAGGTAGTGTGATCACTCATTTTCCTTTAGCTGAAGAAATCATTATTAGAGACCACAGTGATTCGTGGATGAAGAACATTACTGGAGTGCTAAGTTACTGTTTAACTGTTTGACTAAGTTTACTGATAAAAAAATTTAAAAACCAAAAACCCGACAACTCCAAAACTGAAAGTCTTTAAAAATACACTACAAGAAGGGAACTTATATCGAATTTGTATTGAAAGCTGATAGTTCCAGTATTTAGAAAATCAGAATTACCATTTATCTCTAGGATATACACAAAATCCTTATGTTGTCAGTTCTGTCACAATTTCCAAATTCTCACCAGGAGTAAAGCATGTAAGGATCATATACTCTTCCAAAGTAATTTGTCAGTTCTAACTGGAATTTAATTTTCATGTGTAACTTATATAGTATGCATAAACAATCTCTTTAAATACTATTAATATGAAATATTTCAGCTCCCTGCAGTCCTGAAATTAAATATATCTCAAAGGAGGGTCCATCTGTAATCAGTGTGCAGTGGCAATCTAACAATGAAGAAGCTACATATGTTGTCACTGTCAGAGGAGAGGCTGGACTTTGGCATTGCACAAGCACCGGGAATTCCTGTACCCTAATGGATCTTCCCTGCGGATCTGCTTTCTCTGTTAGTGCTGTAGCAAGATCACCAGCAGGACAGAGCTTACCAAGCTACAGTGTCCCTTTAGAGACAGGTATGTGGGAATTGTATATAGTTCAACATACTTAGCAGCATAATATTAAAATAGTTCTATGACTCTATGATTTTGGCTCTTTTTATTTACAATATGTGCACATTGTACAATGTATTGCTGGAGGTCCTTTTCGTAAACCTGTCTGTATTTTTGTGTGCGTGCCAAGCAAGGATCACTTGGCAGTTGCCTCAGACTGAGAGGCCTTAGTGCAACCAGTTATCTTCCGGCAGAAATAACTAAAATGTAATAACATAAGCCACTAATGTAATGCATAACTTCCTTGTCAGCATTTTGATATTTAATATTACCAGGAGAGGTAATGAGGTAATGGCCATGTCAACAAATAAGCAGCGTAAAGAACAGATTAAAGCACATCCTACCCACCATTCCCGCTATTAATTTGCTAACAGGTTGTGTCCTCTACCACCTACCCAGACAATCCCCAGGCCCAGTACAGAAATTAATATACACTAGAGTCTATTTTTAGCAGGCAGTTCGGCTGCAGTCATTTTACATTGTAGAGGAAGAGACTTTTGAACAGAGACAGAGCTGGACTGAGATATAAGACTTAAGGGGTAGAGATGGACCCTGCTTAATTAAACTACAGGTGTACTCTGATATTCTGAGGAAAAACATTAGTAATTTTTAGAATCTTGGCGAACAATCATGTTATAATAATTCCAGGGTTATAACCCACGGTTAGAGACAAATTGATCTTATATTGACATTCTGTTTATTAGAGGCTTGCCAGCAGAGTCAACTATTTTTCAGCACGCTGGTGTTTGCCTGAAAAGTATGCACTTTGTCATTCCTTTGCTCTTGATCATGTACTATTGTACCTGCGACCCCCCAAACACCTTCCATTTTCCAGGTACAAAACAGAATTCACTTCTCTCTTTTTTGTTCTCTTTCAGCTCCTTGTTGCCCTAATGACCTGACACTAACTCAAGTGACACAGTCAGTAACCAATATCAGCTGGTCTGTCGGGATGGGTGCACAGACATATGTAACAACACTGGAGTCTCCAAAAGGACAGGCAAAGTGTCACACTCTTCAGAACTACTGTCTGCTGGGATGTATCACATGTGGCACCAACTACACAGTATCTCTGAGAGCCATTAGTGAGACAGGTTTGACATCCAGCTGCACCTATCAGGGATATTCTTCTAGTAAGTAAATTGTAAATGCAATGGAGAAGAAAAACACTCAATATTACAATGTACTTTGTGTGGTGTTCCTCTCATAAAAATAGCACAGCTGAAATTCAACACACAGCTAATACACCTGCAGTCCCCTCTTTAAATAAATGCACTTCGGATTATTTTCATATAATTAAGACCTGTCCTTATGACAGCCATCAGTTGGCCATATAAAGAAGTTCTAATAATAATGCTCCAGAAACGTTTTTTTAATTTAAATTATGCTATGGCATAATTAAATTTTAGAGACCTCAAAAGGATTCTGGGCGTTCTAAGGTAGGTCTTGTGCCAGGTGAGAGCAACAATATTCCAACACGTAAAAACAGTGACTGAATGAATTCCAGCTCCATAATATGACTCTAATAAAACTTTTTTTCCCTAGTTCAGTTCAAGAATTATTTTGGCTTTATATGAAGTAATAATTTCTCATTGAAATGCTGGTAATCATAATAATCTGGTTTAAAGTACACTCTAGAAATTTATAATACACTGTATTATAATTTATAATTTATAATACACAAAATTTGCTTATTAATGTTTCTTACTTTCTTAGGTGCTTGCTGCCCTTCTGGGGTGAAGCTCTATAGACTCAGCAACGATGGCATCAGGGTGCTCTGGCGAGCTTCTGATGAAACAATAAACTACAACGCTGATTTACGTGGCTCAAAGGGCAATTTCAGCTGTACCCCCAGCTCGGGTCTGAGTCACTGTGATATCACTGAGATCCCTTGTGGGGATGTCTACACTGTGGTGGTAGCTCCAGTGACTGACAAGAGGCCAAAGCTCACGTTTTGTCCTAAAAAAATATATTCAGGTAAAAGTTAAATTTCTTTGAATGTTTTTTTTTTTTTGCCCATGCATGCTAGATGGTTAAAATGTAATCCAAAGTTATGCAGGTAAAGGTGGCATGGAAAAGAGCTTTTCTGCTCTAGTGTTGACTGCAGAGTAAACTTTATGGGTGCAGTCTGGCCATACCTGTGATGGGAACTTCACAGCAGCATTTTGGGTCTGGGCACACTTATCTACACAGGTGCCTCTTAACTGGATCGCCCATATCCTGGTGAATACAGAGAAGTTAATTTTCACTTGGGAGGTTAGGAGTGGTTAGAGTATAGAAGCAAATAAATGAGCACTTTTTGTTTTAAGGATTTTTTTAAAGAAAGAAATGAAATCAATAATTTCAATTAATCACTCCTAAGCACATTTTTTTTAAGTAAAAATTATTTAAAGGGGAAGAAATTACTTTGGGATTCCTTTCCCAGGGCACGGATTTAATCCATTATAAAACTACTGCTATCTGATGGGATTGCATAGTTGTATAGATGGGCTACATACTGCAGACTAATAGTGTTTTCCAGCTCACAACCTGACACTAACATTTGTACCACTGTTTCTTGTCATTTCAGTCACCTGTTCTGGAAGCTCTGTTGGAATGGGTAAGAGCAGTACATTCATTAAAAATTAATGAAGTTTATAAAATACTTTTGCATCATCTAACTTCAAATAAGATGCATACAGCATATAAATTTGATAGTTGAGGCTTCTGGTAGTGTTATGTAGGTTTGTCTCACCTCCTCCCCCCATCTTACAATATATAATTTTAAAAAACCCCTACATTATGGCCTGCATACTATCATGAATGGTCACAACACTTACTATTCATCTGATAGCACATAATAAAAGGCAGGTTTATCTTCTATAGCCTCTCCATATCCCATTACAAATGAAGCTAGGTGGCACTTCTGCTTTCTATTTTCAAAAAGGTAAAAAAAAAAAAAAAGAGTGGCTTACCTCAATCTATTCTACCTTATTTCTTCTGGGGTTTCAACAGGATAGTCTTGTGCTTTATTTACCTATGTAAACTGCTAGAAACAACTTCAAAAGCAGCCACTGAAACAAAAATTTCTCCAGTTGCTCTTCCATAACTGGAATCGTCTTAATTTCCAAATTCTTTTACAGTGATTTATAGAGGAAAGAGCAATGCAAAACACATCTAGATGAAAATTCTGGTTCAGATTAAGAAGGTAAGCTATAAGAATTGCAATTCCTATTAGACTGTATGAATCAAACTTTTCCTGCTGATGAAATCTTTGGGATTGGAGGGATATGCTTCAACAGACCTGTATATCAGAAGCATAAGCAGTTTGTTAAAATCCATCATATTGACCTCTGAAATCTCTTCTTGTTTACTCCTACTATCACTACTGATTTGTCCTCTTCTCCATTTGTAACAACCTTCTTTCACTTCTTTAAGCCTTCAGTTCACTATGCTATAGTTCCCCAGAAAAGCCCTTAAAATCCAAACAGATCAAAAAATATTCTTCAGCACTCATTAACTTTCTCCTGGTGTTCTGGACTATTTTCTGCTCCTGTCTCAGAGGGATGGCTGACTTTTTCCCCGTAAGGCTGATCTCCTTTTTGCTGCTGCTCACCTACTGCTATCCTGGATATTAAGGTTGTTCATAACACGGTTCTCCCTAAATGTTCTTTTCAGTCTTTTTTCCCCTGAAGCTGGAAAGACACATCTGTTCTTAACTGCAACATTCACAGCTGCTTGAGGACTGGGAGGAGGGAAGCTGAACACCTGGCCATATGTGAGACCTCATCCAGGCAGGACCCTCTCTCATACTCCACAGTGGTCACTTTCTCAGCCGACTCTGAAAGCAAAGTTTAAGGCCAATGGTTCTATAAACACGTGTAATCTAACAGCCTTCTGAAGCTGATGTGTATAAAGGTATCCAAAGACAACAGGGGTTTTAACACTATTTTCAGTTTATAAAAACAGACACTATCTATTCTGGAAATTGCCTTTCTTCAGAGAACACACTAGGTATTAGGTATCTCAGCCAATGCTTCTGATCACTTGCACAAAATCTCATGGGAAGCTCACGCTTCAGTAAGTTGCTTGTAGATGGCCCAAGAATTATATGCTGCTTCTTAGAACATGATCTGCATTTAGTCACGATCAAACAAGTCTTTCTTTAGGAAACATTATTTAAAACTGCCCTGCATTTGTTAATAAAGTTGGTTTTATTTCTCACTTAATTAAAAAAAAAAGAAAAAAATTAAACAGCTTTCTTCCTCGAGGGTTCTATTTAAATATTTCTTCTTTGCAGACATCATTGCCAAACACTGTCACTACAGTGTGAGTGTTTAACTGGGTTTTCAGCAATCTAAAGCAATTGGTTTCTTTTGGTACCAAACTCAAGCCCCAAACTCCTTTTCACCTAAGCAATTCTGTTAATTCCATGCTCTAATAGTATCTCTAAAGTACTTTAAGCCACTCTAAACTGTTGGTGTATGTTCTCTTAATTCTCCCTGGCATACAGACCTTAACATCTCAATGACACACTACAAAAGTAACAATGCTGTAGTACTATTTTCATCAGCTCCTCTCACCTTTGTCACTGAAAGGAGGTGTAATTGTATCAGAATGTATTATTTGCATGTCTGTTGGGGAAAAAAAAGGCAAAAAGCTGAAGAGGAGTCATGATTTCAAGAAAAACCACATTGATTCAGCTCTAAAAAAGTGGGTAGCAGATGGACACAGTTAGCACAACAGGGAGGAAGAGAAACACAATGAAACTGAGCCGGATACACACCACCTACTGTGGCAGTGTGTAACTTCGAGGTGTTGTTACTCAGGCATTAGACATTGTCTAATAACAATTGTCTAATAATTAACACTGCTGGTATGTGAAACAGCACTGGCATTCACTGAGCTGATTTAAAAAATTTGGTCAGGATTGCTTGCAGGTTCTCTCCAGACTGAGGTAAATACATTTTTATGGGTCATGCTGACTTCAGATGCAGTTTTTTTATAGATGCTGTTTCTATACTATTTACTTATATGAAGCAAAAAACCCCAAGCAATAAAATTCTCAACCAATGAAACAACAAAAATCCTACCAAAAAACCCCAAGCAACCCAACCCCACAAACCTCTTGAAAGACTTGAGAACCAAGAAAATTCCTGTTGAAGACTTGGAAGTAGGCAGCATATTGGTATGCTAAAATGCATGCTTTCAGAGCAGTATCTGTGAAATCACTTGGACTAACAAATTAGGTGATTAAAACCACCCAGGTTATTTCACAGTAGATGCCTTCATTAATGCTTCCTTAATAAAAAATTTAAATTCAATGCGTAATAGTAAAGAGGTATTAGTTGGAATTACACAAATGTGAACACTTGCCAAAAAAATTGTATCTATTATTCAAAATACATATTATTTTTAATTGTATCTGACACAGAAGTAATAGCTCAAACCTTAGGTTGTTTTCAAGCCACTGAAGGAACTGGCAAAAATCTACCCTTCAGCTGGTTTCAGATTTGACCCAAATTTACTGAGATTTAAGAAGTGTTCTACCACATCTATTGCTGGTGAAGAGTAAAAAAGAGATACAATGACAACTTCATTGCAAAACGTTGAGTGGCATTTAAATGCTGTTTTACCCTGTTTAATAGCTGGTGGCCGTCCATACGTAAAGCTACATATGCGCTTCAGAGTGGGGCAAAGGGCTCAAACATCTACTAAAGCCAGCAGAATTCATCAAATTCCTTCAGGTTCCCCCAAAGAGAGGAACTTGGATACTGTAGGAGGCTACAAATACTACTATTCCAGTACTCAGCGTTGGAATCACAGGAGCTTTCTAAGGCAATGAGGCTTCACAAGGTAACTATCCCAGCTAGGCTATTACGGACATGCAGCATACCATGGAAACTTGGGGTTCGTAGTGCTTCAGTCACGGTCATTTTACCCTGAGAACTGAAGAGTGCGTGCACACTGTGAGACAACAGCTCTGCAACCAGAGCTCCTCCAACTAAAATTGGCAGAAATGTTCTTCTAACGCCCCCAAGATGAATGTCCAGTGCAGCTGTGCTGCACTGCAGCAACCACATCGGAGTGGGCAGCACCAGCACCTCCACTGGCTTACCCCTGCTCATCAGAGCTGCTTTCACAGCCCTGCACGGTTCCTCCTGGCTTTAAGGGCGGGCACATAAAATAAAATGGCATCAGAAAGACAAAAAGGAATTAAGAGTCCCTGGATACAAACCAAAGAGCTGTATGACAGTAAATCCCAAGGATAATTTCAGATGGGTGTCTTGGTTCAAGTAATTTTCATTGGTCTTGGTTGGCAGTGAATATTGTGCTGTCCACTACACTGCTAACTCAGGTACTAATATCAATCATGCTAAATCCAAAGGTCAAAAAGGACGGCTTTATTGGAAAATAAAAGCACAGTCCTCAAGCTACTGCACTTGTAAGAGATACTGGCACAGGCTAGTCTTTGCACAAGCTGTATCAAAATGTTCACCGTCTTGGTTGTAGTGAGACCATGCTTCTCCCCTTTCAGGTCAAACATTGTCTCTCAAATACCTGTATTTTTTCCTACAAATAAACCATTCTTTCACTGTCTTGCCCAACAGTGGCAGAAGAGGAGGAGGAGCCCTGGAGGAACAACTGGAAATCAGTAATCCCTTTTCCCTGACAAAACACTGGTTCTGCAGCCTCTCTGCCCAAGAACATATTTGTTTCAGAAACTGAAGGTTAAAAACAAGGCCAAAAGAAACCCTCTAGACACAAACAAGATAAATTAAAGTTGTCCTCACTGTTTGGACAGAATCCATGCAATCCCTTGGCAGACTGCAGAGATAGTTCTAGTAATCTACTGGACAGGGTATTTCTTTTCTTCTCCAATACTAAATGAAAGCTCAGTATTTCAGTTTAACGCTGCAAGGGAACAAATTTGTTGAAGCTTAAGTTTTGTTTCAAGCTGATTTAAAATCAGGTAACACAAATATAAGCAGACAATACCTTAACAACCTCAGTACCAAAAAATTTTGATTACTAAGGATCATGGTGATAAAAGGGAAGACTATAACAGCTCAGAAAACAGGAAGAGCAGGGAGGAAGAAAAAAAGTTTGCTTCTTTGAATACTATGGAATGATGTATAGTGTTAGAAGTCAAAACACGGTTTTCTCCTCGATGTTTAAAGTGAAACATGCCTAGATGACCTGCATCACACAGAAACAAAAAAGGCACAAATATTTTATTTCTACCTCCAGGTCACTTCACGACTGAGTCCCACTTCGTGTTCTTCCTATTTTGGGGCTGCTGCATTTTGGTTTGCTACATCTTCGTTTTAAGTTACTTATTACATAAAATCCCTTATTCATACAAAGTGCCACTTTATCTGAAAATAAAATGTGGAGGAACTGAAGCGCTCTTTAACTGGCAATGAACGTGCAGGCAAAAGCTGACACTCAATACAAAGGAATTAATTGAGAGTTTATTCCAGATGGTTCTCCTCACTTAGTATACAAGTCATCAGAATAATCTATCAAATAGACTTGGACTTTAATGATACGATCTTTTTCTATAATGCATTTTGGTTTTTGCTTCTAACAACCTGTTTAAAAAAAAAAAAATCTGCCAGATGAAATGTTCAGCACAAACTGTGATCTTTACTATTTGTAGAAAATATGAATTAAAAAAGGACGCTATCAGTTAAGTCTTATTTTAAATGTTTACACTTATAAAAACGCTTTGGAAGCTTGAAACTTAAATCCTTTGTAATATTTTTTCTTCTTCCTACCTCCCTCTTCCCATCTTAAATGCCTTTATTAGCCCAGGATTATCATAAATGACAGAGTGCAGCTGCTGATTAAAAACATTAAAGGACCACAAATGGATAAATTGTGTTTTTTAAAAAAAAATGGAAGCTTACATGGATTTTTTTCAAACAAATAAAATGCATAGATGGCTACGGTACTCATCCGTCAACCTTTACAGTGTCCGCTTGAGGTAGCCTTTCTACAGAATTACTAAACAAGCCCCAACATAATCTAAATCCTTGCATCAAAACCACTATCTCTGAAAGTCCACTCAATTTAACACCACTGGTGATCAACATAATACATTTTAAAAGCTTTGGACAAAACAGCAGGTACAGTGGACATAAATGTTAGTTCTAAATCTGCAGCCCTCAATGTACATTGTACGCACATAAATATCTCAGCTATAATACACATTCCAGATCCATCCCTAAAAGCCATACTATTATGGAAAGCACAGCCATGCTAACTTCAGGATACAAACCATAATTCCACGTCTACAAAAGGAAAGTATAATTAGTGGCAGTTTATTGCCTCATACAAATTTAACCAACATGGCAACCATGCCAAAGGAATTAAAACATTTTCAGGACATATGTACAGACTGTACATTTCAGAAACATCTGAACAATAAAAATGCAAGAACAATCTCTGCATTACAAATTAAACTAAACAAATGGTTTGAAACCGTCAATGCATTGAATGGGTTTACAAAGGCACTTCCCTACCCAAAATAGGAAATGACAATCTGCAGCCTAGAGGGAGGTTGGAGAAGAGTGCTCATCAACTACTGCACAATCTCAACTTTAAGAAAAAATAAGCAGGATTTAATCAAACATTTATAGGATTCAATGTGATCCACTTCTGAAAGAATTCACACAGTCTCATCTTTGTTTTTCTGTTGCTTTTCTTGGCTCTCTCGTTCTGTACTTTGGCTCCTTCGACGATCGTGTTTGTCAGAATGGTCCTTGCTATCACTGTGATCATGTTTGTGGGAACGTTCTTTGCTTCTGCTGCGCTTCCTAGATTTTTCTTTGCTGGGACTCTGATCTCGTTTTCTGGACTTCTCAACACTATCTGTTCTTCCTCTGCTTCTACTTCTACTTCGTTTACTTGACTTCTCCTTATTTTCATTTTTATGTTTACTTGATTTTTCTTTGCTCCTGCTTCTGCTGCGCTTACCTGTGTTCCTGCTTCGGCTCCTACTCCTATGCTTTCTTTCCCGGCTTCGACTTCTACTATGCTTTCTCTCTTTTTTGGAATCCCTCTTGTCGTCGCGGTGTTTCTTCTCGTCTTTGTCATCCTTGTGTCTTCTCTCCTCTGTGTCACCCTTGCTTTTCCTTTCTTTTGACCTTTCTCTAGAGCGATCTTTTTCCCTCTCACTACCCCTTTCCTTATCGTAATCTCTCTCTTTTTTCCGACTCCGTTCATTTTCTTTCTCTCGCTCCCTATCCCTGTCTCTTCTATCTCCTTTCCTGTCACGACTTCGACTCCGGCTTCTGTATCTGTCCCTGCTTCTGCTTCGCCTCCGGTCTAGTGAGCGATCAGTACTTCGAGACCTCCGCCTTTCTTTTTCTCTCTCCTTTGCTTCGCGTTCTAATCTCTGCCGTTCTCTTTCTCTTTCTAGTTCTCTATCAAAACTAGACGATCCGTGGCCTTCTCGATGGTGACTTCTGCTTCTGGATCTTCTGGGAGACCTCCTGGGACTGATCGATCTTGGTCTAGGAGACCTTTTAAAACAGAAGATATTCTAGGTGAAACACCTCCTTCAAAAGTTACGAGACCCTCTTTCCTTTCCAATTTATACTTTACATACACAGCCTGTATTTAATCTTGAATACCAAATATCGTCTGGTTATTTTAATCCACTAGCATCCAAAAACTGTTGCCTTAAAACCTATCTCAGTAAAAAGACAACATGTTGCTGGTAGTAAGTAGTTCGATATTAAACTTTTAGCATTCATTTTTAAAGTAACGGTTATATGACCTTGAACGTCTACGTTCTGCATGCCGGTCTATTTCTTCCATCCCCTCCTTGCCATCTTTCTTGATTTTTCTAGGTCTGCTTTTAATTTGCTGGTCAATGGCTTTCTGGACTGGCACAGGAATTCTTGGAAACAACGTGGAAAACCATTCAAGCTTAGTGAGGAAGGAACGAAGCATCTCCCCTATGGTCATAACGCAACCCCCACCTGCCTTCACATCCAGGTCCTGCAAAATACAAGCAAAAAATATCCTGATGGTCAAAAATACTCTTTACTGATTAAAAAAAAAAATGCTGCTACATTACTGTCCTATTGAAGTCTCATGATTATGAAAGTTTACTTGTCTCATATTCTAATACATTTCCTTAGAAAAATTCAAACTCTGCACCCTTTGGATTTGGCAGAATGTTACAGATAGGGAATGGGACTTAATATATATGCATGCAGGCACATACTAATCCTGCAGCCATCTGGATGGTAAGGGACTGTCGATGAAGAGATTAACGCAAAATCCCCTTACACAGTCTGGTTATATGGTATGATCTTGCATTGTATTTAAATGCCACAAAGTTGAGAAGTCCTCTGAAACTACATTTAACACTCCATTTTGTGGATGTACAACTGTGTACCATCATACCCAACCCTGTGGCCTAAATCATTTATGAACTACATCATTGCCTATCTAAAAATGATCATAGAAAAACCTCTAGTACAAAATGGCATCCTAACAGAATTGGAAGCAATAGCAAACCAACTGCCATGAAGCAGTGAGGTTTCTAATTTAGAAATATGTAAAAAAATAAATAAATGAACAAATAATTGGAAACGCATAATCCATGATGACCATTGTCTCTGAAAAGGGTCATTACCGCATGAAGGCCTTCTTGCTATGCCCTCTCACAGCTCAGGACATGTTAGTCAGCTATTGTCAGTCCCAAACCTATAGTGCAAGCACACAAGGAAAGTGAGATTTGTTATCTAAACAGGAAGAGAAAATCTGAACGTAAAACTGCTTGCACTCACACACATTTAAGTGTTCAGATATACAGTTTTTCCAAATATAATCGCTGCAGAGATCTAAAGAAGAAAAAGAGGAGTTAAACGTAGCACCTGGAGAGTACGTACAGTTAAACAAAATAAACATAAGAAGCATTTTGAAAAGTAATTCTGTATCCTGGGAAGGTTTTCACAGCAGCATGACAAAAGATGAACTGCTTCCACATATTTAAGAACTGGAGGGGAAAAAAAAATCCTGTAGGTTTAAATAGCTCCATATATAAAAATTTGCTTCATCCTATTGAGCTTGACCAGGACTGGTAAGAAACTTAAGCAGCCCCAAGCAGTTTTTCTACATAACACAAAGCTACTGATAGCAGCCGGGAAAGAAACGCCAATTCCAAAAATATATTGGGAGATTTTAAACAACAAGAAATAAACACATCTTGATAACCAGTATCTGCAAGAACTGAAATGTATAAACTAAAAAATGTGCTTTGAATAATGAACCAGTTAAGACCTGCATAATGCATGGTACTTGTGACTGCTTTACTGTCCTTGGAATTGACTTTGTGGGACCCTGAGAACGAAGCCACCCCAATCCTTCTCATAAATTACAGTCCAACGTTACTGAGGAGAGTTCGTATTAGCTAACCCCACCTGGGGGAGAAGGACATTACAGTGGTTCAAGCAAGAGTCAAATTTGGTTTCGTTTTTGTTAAAAATCTACTATGGCATGGGTTTACCTGAAATTATCAACTGTTTCCTTTGCACAGTGTTTTTGATACTTAGCATGAAAGAAGCTGTTTAAAATAAATACACTGCATTGCAGTCAGATACAGGTATAATTAACACTATTTTTAATACCAGTATTTGGACATCATTTGCAACTACAACATTTGAAATTTCTTCAAATACATGCCTACTGTCACAGTGAAGATGGCAAGTGATCCTTCCTGTTCTGTTCTTAAATTTAGGATGTAATTTAAAACCTGCTCAATAAATACAAATTGCAGCAGTATGTAGCAGACTGTGTATTCAACTTCATAGCCCAAAAAAACCTCACCCACCAGCTCCCTACTGTTTCTCCCAACAGTGAATCAGGACTAGGATACTAAAGGTATTCTCCTATCTGACTGCATAATAACGTCGCCTCTTTACTGAATTTCTTCAGTTAGCAACCCACATCTGTTTATCTGCCCCATGAACAAAGACATTAAGGTTCCAGAAATAATGCCACCTTACGCAGTCATCAGGCTTTTTGCTTCTCCTCTGAAGAAATCCTGGGTTTAGTTATTCCAGGACATGAATAATAACCACAGAGATTTTTGGCAGTATTTTCCAAGGTGAATGTTCGTTTCTACCATACAGTTCCCCCTCTTTTATGCAAGCATCAACTCCCCCATCCCAGTAATAAATAGGTAATACAAATTTAGCACTCTCACGAATTACTACACCTTACCTAAAAGTAACTATGATTTTAAAAACACACAGAGAAGACACATTCACACAGCCTGCTGTCTGCATTGGGATTCGGTATACTTGTTCCACATGGCTTTGTAAATCTGACACAGTAACATGTTAACCAATGAAAAAATCTGTTAGATCTTTGAAATCTAAGAGAAATAACCCAGGTCCCAGCTCAAACCTGTTTCCTGCACTAATTAATGTACATAATGCAAACAAGAACATACCATTGTAACATTCAAACTACCGAAAATCCTATCAAGAAATGTTTAGACCTAAAGTAGTAATGTGAAAAGAAACAAAAGAAAACAAATTATTACCCTCGCCGACATACCTCTTCATCATCAAGAAAGGATTCAAACCAGTCCCATAGATCTGTAGGTGGCTGTGTGTACCTTTAAGCACAAAAACAATGTAAAATTTTAATACAGCTTTCTGCGTATCAGATCTGTCATTAGACGATGATATTGATACTTACCTAATATACATAAATCCAAGAGCCCTAATATATGGGGAGTCTGTATGAGTGATAAGGCCCATCACTTGCTTACGAGTGAGCTTCAGTGTAAATAATTTGTAGAGCAGACAAAAAGCGGTAGACACAATTCCTCCAGTTCCGACACCACGCACCTTTCAAAAGCAGAAAGTTAGGTGAGGGTGCAGGAAGTCAAAAAGACATTATCCCAAACCTACAAAAGAATATGAGAACTAACACAGGATAAAATCTAAATCTACAAACAAAGCTATGTGGAAAAAGTAACACTACTTACATCCACAGCTTTGGAAGCAAGAAGAATATATCTACTCTTTGTAATAAATATTTTATATCTAGAGACTGAGCCAACATACAAGCACATTTTATCTATGCTTGGGAAATTTATTTACCAGACAGAAAAATTTAAGAAGGCACGTACTTCTACTTACCCCTCCACACATTCCTGTCTGGCCTGCTGTTTTTCTGCTGCCCTTTTCCCATGGTTCAACATGCGTAACCTGAAAGGGTGAGGTGGGGGACAGGAGGAAAGAAAGAAAATTACAATTACAATTACAATCTCCATAATGTTTAGGTGCCTATACAAGCCTGATTTAACAATGGATATCCGAAACCAATCTTAAAAGACTGCCTTCTAGCAAATTCAAGATCGAGTCTGCTTTGTCATTAAAGCAAAGCACTTGGCTTTCTAAATTACCACATTAAGAAATTACAGCCAAAATCTTGAATGAAATTTAAAACAAATTCCATAACCCCAAAGGAAACATCCATGCTTATTCTATACTCCACACACTTTCAAATACTTTATGACTAAACCCCATCATTGCTATTTCCTTGAGTGATTAAACACCTGCCTTTATTTAAACCATCTCCGTACAAGTTCAGTGATAACTATTCCTAAGTCTCATTTCTGAAGTGAACTTAACTAGAGATTTCTTTATCACTTACTATTAGGACAAAAGAAAAATGTTTATCAAGGGTAGTATTTTAACATAAAGTCGATGTTTCTTCTTTTAGACTGCAGTGATGTTCTTAAGATAAAATGATTCCTAAGTACAAACAAGTAAAATTTGCCCAGGTCAAATCTTGTGAGATACATTTAGGGACGAGTGCACACACACAGTTAATCAACACCATTCCTAAAACTTGACAATAAGAGTCATAAACAAGCTCAGAACCACGTAACTGCCTATACTACATTTGAAATTCTGAAATTCAAAGCAGCAAGTACATTTCCTAAACACATCAACTTAAAATATATGTAAAAGACAAAGAAGGATACGATGGTGCTATACTGGATGGAGAATAAAGAGTTCATGCTATACAGTACTTCACAAATTAAGATTCTTTAACAATACACGAAATAAAACCAATTATCTACACAATCACACGAAATCAGAGACACACTAAAAGCAGAAGTTGCTGAACTGTTTGTTTGGAGTTTTTACAGTTGCTGCCTTTGCCAAACAGGAAATATGAGAGGTGCCAATACTGTAGAATTCAAAATCCACTATGACTTCCTGTACTATTACCATGAGAAGTTCACAAATACTACATAAATAATATTGCATATCCTTCTGGTTATATAGTATTGCCTCTCACAGGAAATGAAAGGTATTTTCAAAGCAAAGGATCGAGTATAACACTATCGCAAATGCCAGTCTTCAACTTGCTGGTTTTCACAGGTATCAATTAAAACAAACAAATAACAAAACCCTGAAAAAAATATTCATTTCAATAAGGCATATTTAAAGTTTTGATCCCAAAAAGACCGCTGTGTACGCTTAACTTGTTGGAAATACACAGATGAAATGAAGCTGAGGACACGCACATGGTGTTAGGGTCAGGGATAAAGAAAGAGGAAGTCCTGCACTTTGTAGATACACAACTGAAACAGGAGCCCAGAATTACACGTGAATTAATTCAAACATCTGGACACAGTCCACATCTTCAAAGGTGATCCTTATCACTAGCTGCCTGTGTGACTTACAATCACCTTTCCTGATAATCCAGCCACTTGCTTCTCAAAGACAGACAAATACACTTGAAAATACAGCTGCTACGATGGGCATCACGCTCATTCAAAAAAACCCAAAGGACTAACAAAAAACCCCACAGCAATTACTCAGGAATCTTAAAACATGAAGAGAATTCAAATCTTCTTAATATCAACGATGCAGGTTAGCCATCAGGTTATCTTCTCCCTCACAGCCATTACTCATGAGTGAGTAAGGGGCTGAGTTTTCTCTTTATTTAGCATGCAGTTTTGAGTCAGTAACTGTCAAGTTCAGTAAACAAATCAGATCAACACGCAGATTTTTAATGGCATGTCAAAATTCTTCCCAAATTTAAGACAAAACCCCTTTTGGAATGAAACAGTAAGACAAGCAAATGAACTATCTGACCTACTGCTGCTGAGCTCTACGAGTACAAAGATGACAAATCACATCAAATAGTTTTTAGCGCGTCGGAAAGGGGTTCATTTTAAAAATAGAGTCAGATCTCAAACTTTCTGAAAATATGTTTCTTTTATAATTTTTTCAGCTCTAAAAATCAATTGCATAAGTAAACTCTGCCACTTTCCATTCAGATAGTCCTAAATCTCTCACACATGCAGCAAGTAGTAAATTAACTGGAAAGATGCTGTCGACAATATACGTTACACTAAGTATTACGAGAAATAAAGAATCAGCTCCAAATGACAGAGCACAGGCAGAGAAATGCTATCATTAAGTGGAAAAACAGTAGCATAAGTAAGCTCAAACTGCCAAAAATCTCAAAATACTGTGGTGGAGTTATTTTCCACAATTACAGTGCCTTAAGTAACTTGATTTGGCTTGGATAAATGAAACAAAAAGGTTACCTTTGCTTTTTAAAAAATTTATTTCAAATACACTGAAACCCACCAGCTGACACAGTAACATTATCGAGCAAAATGAATTCACCTGAAAAAATACGCCAATAAGGACCAAAGCACAGGTGACTAATCGAATTATCTAAATTTTGGTCTCGTTATCAGAACAAAGAAAGTAGCTGCGTTGATTAGCATTAATTATGCATACCTCCACCTGAGAGAGTGGCTTGATGGAAGCCTCGGTGCAAAACTGATTCAATCCTGCTAACAAAACAAGAACCGAGACATAGGTGCCCTGGTACAGATCATTCGTCTCCCCAGTACATCCTACCTAACGCCAAGAGAAGCACTAAAAGGAACTCGTTAAGTTGTAAGCTGAGTTATGGAGAAGGGAATCCTAACCTGGAACTGAGAATGAAAGCCGCACGCAGACACCTACGGTCACCACCATCCCTTCTGTGTGGTTACACGGCGTGCTGGCGGCTCCGTGCTGCGGGGAGGGCCGGTCTCTGGCAGCGGCAGCAGATCTGCGCCCTCCCCGCTCTCTCCGGCTGAAGGCGCAGCCCTCAGACGGCCATTTCGCCCCCACCGCCCCGGTTCACGCTGCCCTCTTCAAACCTAATTTACAGCTCCGCAATTCCAAATCCGACGCAGAACACGCCTCTTTGGTGAGGCAGAGAAGGCAGAGCCTTGGACTCCCCCAGCTAAGCAACACAACCGACATTTACTCCCATCCCTCACCGCAAGATAAGGGGCGAAAAGGCGCGGGCCGCAACCAAACCGGGCCCGGCGCCAGCGCGGCCCGCGGGCTCACCTTGAAATAGATCTCGTCCACCACTTCGTGGTAGGTCTTGAGCTCGTAGAGCTGCACCTTGAAGTAGGGCGACGAGAGGATGTTGGTGAGGATCATGGGGTTCAGGTTCATGGTCTTTTCGTTGCCCCACAGTGGCAGCACGTTGCCCTGCTTGCCCGAGGCCGCCGGCTTGGGGCCCCCGCTCTGCAGCGGCTGCTGCACGGGCGGGACAGCGCCGGGCGGGTGCTGGGCCGCCTGCTGCCCCTGGCAGTTCGCCACCGCGGGGCTGTTGTTGGCCATGGCGGGTCGGCGCTCGGGGCAGGCG
>VZTA01002824.1:330937-368864 GCA_013398855.1 Mohoua ochrocephala
CTCCGGACCCTTCGCGCGGCCCCTCCCCGCGGCTCCTCCCGCTGACACCCCGGCTGTTTCCCGCCGCCCTTCCCGCCCTCGCCTCGCCTCACGGCAGCCCGCCGGCCCGGCTGGCGGGACATCACCTCCAGGGAGAGTGAGGGGACTCTGTGGCCCGAAGGGGGACAGCTGCTGGCACCATCACACGGAGTTCTGTAGATTGAGCCACCGATTTCACAAAGTTGGAAACTGGTCCCCTCGGTCCCTTGTCGTTGGTAATGCGGCCACGGCACAGCTGGTGCTGGCCCCTTCTGCCTCCACAGCAGTGGAGAAGGAAAGAAATTACAGAATGACTTCAGTTGGAAGGGGACCTTGAAGACCATCTGGTTCCAACACTCCCTGCCGTGGGCAGGGACAATTTCCGCTAGACCAGGCTGCTTCAAGCCTCATCCAGCTTAGCCTTGAAGGGATGAGGCATCCACAACTTCCCCGCTGGGGAGGGAAAAGGAAGGAATGTTGGGGATGTTCAGGATGCAGGAGCCCCGGAGGGCAGTGACGGCCAGGGCACGGCCCAGCCTGTTCACTTGACCCTACTGCTGGGTACGAGGCCCACTCCTCTGGCCAGGACCTGGCTGAGCAGCTGCTGAGAATCCTGTCGGACAACCAGCAAATAGTAATTGTCCCCTGCTGCTCAATTCCAGCTCAACAGCTCTTTCTGAAACTCGTAATATACTACATACGGACTTGGAGCAAGCAGAATTAGGTTAAAACAAACAGCTAAGAGAGAATCACTGTCTACATATAATTACTAACAGAAAAGAGAAAATCCTCTGGTTTTGCCTGCAAAAGCAGAAAGACCCCAAACCCAATACAACTAGTTACATACTTTGGTGTCCGTGTTTAAACCTAAAGTACAAAGGGAGACTGCATGATTTAGAATTGCCAAAATATTCTAAACATCAAATGACTGCAAAAATAAACTGAAAGTCCAGTGAAATGACTGCAAGCTGGGCATAATGTGGCAAAGTATGTTCAGTTGTACACACAGAGAAGGGCTCTCCATCGCTCGGCGCATCAAGAAACAGGTACAGGGAGAAGTTGGTATGAAATCATCCATGGGAATAGCATCTCTACATGCTAAAGCAATGCTAGATTTTTAATTTAGAAAAGAGGAGATAAATACTGTTGGAAGTAACATTAAAATACCTTCACTCTTCATGGCACATTGAAACCTTGAGAAACAGTTTATTTTCATTACCCTGGCCCTTCAAGTACCTTCGAGCTTGTACTGAAGCAGAAAAGTGTTCTTATCAGGGCCCTGGCAGTTAACGGTTTCTCTGAGCTGCCTGTTCTGCTATCGAGGCTCTTCACTCCTCTTTTCTAGAAATAACCACCACTCTCCTTTTGGCCTCCTCCTCCCATCTTGGATGATTTCCAAAGATGTTCACAAAATCTTCATTACTTACATGGCTCTACCATACTGATGCAGTAAATACCCATTTAACAATCTCATATCAAATCAGAGAACTAAACGCAAAAACTAATTATAAGAAAGTGTCTTTATAACAGTGCTCTTGTTCTAGAGGCAGTTAGCTGGAGTAGTAACTTTTCTTTGAACATGAGTGGTTTTGTTGTTGTTTAGAGCATGTCCTTCATTTATATTGTATAACCACTTCAAGACAGCCCATACTTCTGTTACAGTTTATATTACCCAAATTGTGTTTTCATACATTTACGTTTTCCTGTTGGAATACTTAGCCAGTATGTTCCAAACCTCAGTACTTTTTACTCTGTGTAAGACAATGTTTTTATACTTCTTTCACTCTTTGGTGGTGATGCTGAAACCTCTCATACAGTTTCAACCTACAAATCCATTTGCTCCAAATTAAATTTTCTTCCCTCAGGCATCCCAGCTGGTTTTTATATAGAGTACAGCCAAAACGAAAAACAAAACCAAACCAAGAACCAAACCAAAGAACCTCAAAACAAGGTGATTTTCACTTGCAAACTGCAAAAAACTATATATAATTATAAAAGAGTAAGAGGATGGTGAATTATGTGTAAGTGCAGCTTCATTTTTCATTCAAACATATGAATTCTGAATTTTTTCAAACGGACCAAACGTGTTAGTTGAAGCAGAGGAGAAAAAATACTAGCACTTCAGTCACTAAAGGTCCTCTGAATTTGGGTTGAAAGGACTGGTGGTTAGCTCTTGAATTATACATTAAGCAGTATTGCTGTATGTATGTTTCTGTCAAATATCAGTGTGGACTAGTGTCTCCTGGCAGCAGTGCTGCATTACGTTTCTCTTGCTATCAGCTTTAATTATATGCACAGCAGCTTTATGGGGAAAGTACTGGAATTGCATACATTTGTCTTTCTCATCCCAGTTACTGAAGGAATTAAGCGTCAGCAGTTTAAGATTTCTCGATTCATGACTTCATACAGTGAGGTGCTTTTATTCCAGTATAGTCAAATCATTTGTTGCTCTGTGTATGGTACAAAAGCAGCAGGCTTCTCTAAAGAAAACCTGCTTGATTTGTGGCACATTGAACTAACACAATTTGAATGTGCAGTTTGAAATTACAGACGGTAATGTAAAAATTACATTTGAACTGAAGTTTCCAAGTAATCTCATTGATTTGGACCTCCTTTAAGTAGGGGGTGCACTAGGTACCCTCTAAAGGGTACCTTCCAACATAAATTATTCTTTGATGCCTTGAGACTGTTAAGTAGATGTACCCCTGCATAAAGGAAAAAAAAAACACAAACAACAAAATCCCCAAAACTTTAACCAGAACTAGACTAGATCAAAGAAATTTCTTTTCAGTGAGAAAATAATTTTTAAAATGGGTTTGATTTAATGGGGAAAAATCAGAAGAATTTTTCAATACTTTTTGAAGCAAGTAGGTCAGACACCCTGGAGTCAAAGCAGGTTGTCCAGCTTAAAACTGCGAATGGTGCTCACCATCTCTTTCATGTTGCCAGTCTTCCAAAGATTGGCTCTCCAATCCAATGTCATCACCTGATACGGAACAATCAAAAAAGGTATCTCCGTAATTACATTGTTCATAGTGGAGAATTATAACAGCTGATAATTCTGAAGGTTTTGCTTACAGTGGTACATTTCGGGGTGAATTCTTACGAACTATTAGGACATCGTGTATATTTACAGTGTGTTATGAATTGAATTTTACTGTAAACTTTACTACTGTTCTTCTCTGTACTTTTTTTTGTCCTTAAGAATCCATTATACTGAATTGTAAGTAGAATTTCACAGGATACCAGAATCCATAGCATTGTAAGCCGGTAAGTGAAAGACTTCTATTAATAAACTTTAGTATGTATATCTCTCTGAGGGAAAAAAACACTGTGCAGAGTTTATAGAATTATCTAGTTGAGACATAGGTACTAAGTGATAGTTCAGGGTTAAACAATTACTCAACAGCCAAAAAGAGTAACTGAGATATAAAAAAAAGAGCATTCAACCTGTCTTTTTTTCTTGCAAAAAGTATTCATACCCTTATTTCAATTACAGTGTGTTTTCTTTTCTAAAAAGCAACCTAATTAAAAAAGTAAAAATCAAATTACTAGACTAGTCAGAGATATTTAATGGGAATTATTTCTTGTACAAACATAGGTACTGTGCATGGCCAGACTGGGTTATGCAGGTCTGTAAATATTAATGGGGAGAAATACTATAAAAGTAATTGAGGAGATGTTAAATATACTTCAAAGTAAATTTTCTCCACAAGATTGCTAATATTACAAATTTCCCGATTATAATCCCAACTGATTGAAATAGCAACTCTCAGGCTGCCAAACTTGCACATACTGGTTCTGGTGATTTGCTGTTCTAACAGAAGAAAAACAATTGTAAAGTTGTACAGACAGTTCCCTACTTCTACTACTCATAAACCAAAATGAATACAAAGAAAAGGTAGCTGCTATTGTATTCCAAATCCTGAAAACCAAAGAAGTTTAAACGAAACACAATGGGACCTGTTGCAATAACCTGAGATATCTGAAAGAACCACTTGGCTTGCCAGTTTGCAAGCACACCTGCATATATTTCCTGTCCTAGCTATTGGGTGAACAGCACAGCTGACCTGCTCTGAGCTACCTGTGCTCTGTCTAGGCCACGAAACTTAAAATGTCAGCCAAGAGTTGGCATATACATTTCTAGTATGTTCTGAAATCATAAAGGGCATTGAATTACGGTCTAATTTATCTAACAAATCTTTATCCTCACTGCCACCAGAGTTCTGCGTCCTTCTAGGTCCCAGGTCTACACTATCACTATCTTTATTAGTAACAGCCCTCCCCTGTGATAAACAAATGCTTTACATGCTGTTAACAGAATAAATGGCACATTTAGAGCCACGCTTTCCTTTCTACTTTCACCATGCAGCCATGCAGCTGCCTGCTCTTTGAGAGACAAATGTGCCCCAGTGTGGAAAAGACTTAATCAAACCCTTAATGAAAAGACTTAATGAAACAACGACTTTGGATTTTTGTGCTCTCTACCTCACTCCCCCAAACAGGGCTAGTTCACTGCATATTGCAACCAGCACAATAGCGCGTTTCCCCTCTGGGGCGTAGCAAACACAGCAGCACCACAAGGGAGTAGCATGAGGAGTGGCGAGATTTTGGGGATTTAGTGTAAAAAAGTAGGGACACCGCTCGCCGCCGCCAATCACCTTTTAATTACTCTGAGGGACGCTGCCACGGGTAGAGGTCAGTACAACAGGTGGGCCCTCGGACGGCCGGTGACGCTGATTTATCGTCTCGCACACAAGTGCTTTAGGGAACATCTCCCCGCGCTCAGGGCTGTCAGTAACAGCTCCCGGCGCTCCCTGGAGGTGCCGCACCCCCGTGGGGGCGGCCGCTTCTGCCAGGCGGGAGCTCGGCGTGGGAGAGAAGGTGCAGGGGGAAGCGCGGGGGAGCTTCGGGAAGGGGCAGGGGGTGGCTGGGTCGGGAGGCAGTGGGTGTCGGGGGCATCGGGAGCCGGGGGGCATCGGGAGCCGGGGGGGTCGGGCGGTGGGTGCCGCGGGTGGCCCCTCACACGGGCACTTGGCGAGGGGAGCCCAGCAGGCCCGCTTCGCTCCTGAGGCGGCGGGGGACTGGCTTGAACACCGAGCCGGCTTTTGTGCGTGTATGTACACAAATACATATTTTTATTTGTATGTGAAAGACCTTGTAGAGCAATCAAGTTGTGTGCAGACTTGGCCCACCTGCTTTGGTTGTAGCGTTTGGTTGTAGTCTTTTTCCAGGTGTGCTGGATGGAGAGTGACAGATTATGAAATTTGCTTTTTTTGGATTTGTATGTGATTTATAGTTGTTTATGTAAGGTTATGTACATAATTATATGTGGAAAGAACAGTCTAACCATGCTAATCCCAATGTTTTTGTCATTCTTTGCATAGAACTCGGATCAGGTCTACCCCTGCTTTAACTGGGACTCAAGCACCACTGAAAACAGCAAACTCTGTAACTGGATGTGTTATGAAGTGCTTCAGAAAATAGGAGTTAACTTTTTATTTTAGCATTACCAAAATATGGATAAGAACTTTCAAGAAGAGTTTACGCAAATTATTAAATTTAAACCTCCTTTGTACAAGCAACGCCACCAGTTTGTTAAAGATTTAGTGGAGAAATACAAACCTAAGAAGGTTGGTATGTTTTGTCTCTTTAGGTTATAAACTTGAAAGTAAGTTGACACTTGGTATCTCAGGAGGACAAAATACCTAAATAACCTGTTGACCTAATTACCAAACAACAGTAGTGGAGGAGCTGTTAAAACTGCATGCCCTTAGCAGACACCTTGTGAAATGTTGTTTTTCAGGGGTGCATAAAATTAACGTTACTTGATGGGAAGAAGAGAATATTTAAACAAGAGAAATGCCTTAGACTGTTTTTTAAAGCAATGGGCATTCTGGTTTTAATTTAATGCTGCAGAATTTGGCTCAAGCTGCTTTCCTCGTAGTTGGGTTTTGCTTTCCAGAGCTGTTAGTTCCGTGTAGCCTATCAGGTTTACCTCATCATTTGCATGCATAGTCTCAGATGAGAAGTGACATTGAGAGTGTGGGATTATGTGAGGCTAACTCATCTCCACTTTCTTAAGGTCTTGTGGCCCTCCACCTGTGTTGTCATGTGTGTCCCCCGCCAAAATACCAGAACTCTTTTCACTGCTCACTGTGAAAAGTTAATTTAAGTAACATTCTGTAGTGTAGTTTGCTCTCTTCTAATGCGTCCTCCCCACTTCCTTCCTCAAAAGATCTTCTGAAGTCTGCAGTGCTTAACCTTTAAACTGATGTTAATATCTTAGGGGGCATGCAAGAAACTGATGCACCTGCATTACTTATGTAATCATACTTCTAGCAGCTAACAAAAATCTAATCCAGTCTATGAGGTCGTGGCACTGTAATCTGCTTCCAAGTAGAATGTATTCACCAATGTTGCATCTGTCTTTAAAGGTTTGAATTTTCTGATTTAGGATGTGGGAGGGTGAACTTTCTGTTTACACAGAGGGTAGATAAGCTAGATAGAAACAACTCAGGATTTTCACATGGAGAACAGCAGAGTGCCTCAACCTTGACTGAGCCTGAGAAGGAACAGTGGGGGTTGGTTTACATACGCAACTATCTTTTTGGCTTACAGGAAAGAATAGCTATTATTTGACTTCATGGTCTGAATATCCACCGAGTTCCCCACTTAAATATTAGACTGAGCCTGTAAACTTGTTTTATGCAGATTCTTTGCTAGCTTGGCTGCTGGTGAGCCTGCTCTCAATGTTTTGGAGGGAGAACAGCACAGTGAAAAGCAGTGATGAATGTGAAAATTGCTGCGGCTTCGATACTTAAAATCATACCTTACTGTTACTCGTGTGGAGAACGTTCTCCAGAGTCAGCGGGGTGTTCTACACGTACTTGTTTATAGCTGTAGTAATAAAAAGTTAATTCTTTTTAAAAAGTCTTACGGGATCTTCATATACATTTTTTAAAAAGAATTCTCAAATCTGCATCTATCCTGTTTGCTTGCAGCTGTAAATTTTAGTTATGATTGTGAAATGCCTTATCCTTAAAAAGTTATTTTGACATAAGTATGGAATTTTAATTTTATGAAAGTCTCTGAAATTACGTAGAAATACATAGCATTTATAGATCGTTTAATATCTAATTTACAGGTGGCAGATTTAGGATGTGCTGATTGCAGCCTTCTCCGGATGCTGAAATTCTGCAGTTGCATTGAAGTGTTAGCTGGGCTAGATATCTGTGCAAATGTACTGAAAGAGAAAATGTAAGCTCTTTGATTGTTTTGAGGTTTGTGTTTGTCTTAACCTAGTGGTGTGGTGGGTTGACCCTGGCTGGAGGCCAGGAGCTCACCAAAAGCTGCTCTGTCACTCCCTTCCTTAGCTGGACAGGGAGAGAAAATGTAACAAAAGGTTCGTGAGTTAAAGGGCAGGGAGAGGTCATTCACCAGTTACCATCATGAGCAAACCAGGCTTGACTTAGGGAGATTAGTTGAATTTATTATCAAAATCAGAGGAGGATAAGAAGTAAAGCAAATTTTAAAAACACCTTCCTCCTACCCCTCACTCGTTCATGGGTTTAACTTTATTGCCTATTCTCTACCTCCTCTCCTGCAGTGTTGCAGAGAGAGGAGGAACGGGGATTACAGTCAGTTCATTACATGTTATTTCTGCTGCTGCTTCCTCCTTAGGGAGAGAAGTCCTTCCTCTGCTCCAGCATGTGGCCTGTCCCATGGGGGACGCAGTCTTCCATGAACTTCTCCAGCATGAGTCCTTCCCATGGGCTGCAGTTCTTCATTAACTGCTCCAGCCTGGCTTCCTGTCCACAGGGTGCAGTCCTTCAGGAGCAGGCTGCTCCAGCATGGGAACCCTACTGGCTCACAAGTCCTGCCAGCCAAGCTGCTCCAGTGTGGGCTCCTTTCTCCAGAGATTCCTGCTGGGAGCTTGCTCCAGCATGGGCTTGCCCTCAGAGAAGCCTCTCCTATAGCCCCCCTGACTACCTTGCCATGCAAGCCAAGTGGCATGTTGCAGCATTTCTTGTAGAGGCTTTCAAAATTAGAGTAACTGCAGAAATAGCAGCTTGGCAAATGAAGAGCTGTCATTGGATCTGTGCCTGGGGACTCCTAGGCTGCAGGTGCCTGTAACATCACCTCATGCAGCCAAAGGTCTGGGTCATGGAGGGGCCCTCAGGGTGTGCACATCTGAGAAATAACACCGTTTGTAAAGGCACTAGTGCATAGTGTTAGGAATATCTGCTTATGCTTATACTGACATTATTGTCTTCAGAAAGATCAGTTTTGATCTTTGAAATGTACATGTAACTTTTAGCCACAATGGTGGGGACTTCTTCTTGTTTATAATTTTGAAATAGGAAGGTTAGCTCAGTGTATGGTGTCTGGTTTAGAAGCCACTAAAATGAGTGGTTTATATGATCTTTGAAGCATTGGTCCGATGGATGAACATAGGTTTCTTGATAGCAGATGAATACAATTTCACTGAATATGTAGGATCTAGATGCTGCTGTTGTCTCTTGCTTTTTCTCAGGAATGAAGAGAAGTAACCTTTTATATTTAATATTTATTGTGTGTTTTGTCTAGTGCAGTATTTCAGAATGAAATTTGCCCATGTACTTTGGTTTCTCAGTGTATTTTACTTGGAAAAAATAGGTAATATGCTTATCTAAAACTCCCCCAGAAACCCTGCAAAGCTTGTCTAAACCAGACTTACTGTGTGTCTGGAACTGAACTATTACCAGAATTTACAAGTGGCTTTCCAAGTGACCTGACAGTATGATGGAAATTTCTGTAAACACAAAAGGACAATTTCTGGATTAACTTCTGCTCTTTCTGTCCTAATGTAGGTAGTTACAAAAAGTGTTTGTATTGCGTATTGTTTTTTATATCCATGTAAAGTAGTTAACCTTCTTAAGATTCATGAGGTATCTGTGCAGGGTGTTAGCTAGTTTATTTACATGCACAATTTATCTTGTCTTAAGGTCCTTTCTGTAACATCATATCTTTAATACTTTTCTAGGCATACCTTGTCTCCTCTTCCTGTTGATTATTTGCAACCATCTGAAAGATCCCTAACTGTTACCTTGCATCAGGGTTCAGTTGCCCATAAAGATCCTTGCATGCTTGGTTTTGACTTGGTGACATGTATTGAACTGTGAGTATTAGGACAATACGAAATGGGTTTTTAAGTCCATTAGAGTTCAGTTTGGAATTTTGTCCATGCCCCAAACAGCCTTGATCAAACCTTTCAAGCGGAAGAGCAGAATTAGAATAGTAGAAAGTAGAGGAGTGGCATCTTCTAACTTGTGTTTAAATTAACCATACTAAGCAATTCAAGTAGTGCTTATGGTGGGAGGAGGATACTGATGAAAACGTACAAAACACAAGAGGAGGTTTGCTCAGACAAAAACCTCTGTGCTGCCACTTGGCCACAGTGCCAGTGCTCATATTGCAGAGGTAGGTGTAAAATTACAAATTACAGGTATGGATTTGGACTTAATATTTTGACTGGTTGTTAAGATTACAGTAGTGTGTTTTTAAACACAGACATCAACTTACTCTTTTCAGAATAGAACACCTGGAAGAATCAGAGCTGAAGAAGTTTCCCGAAGTGGTGTTTGGTTTCATGGCTCCAAGCATAGTTGTGATCAGTACTCCAAATTCTGAATTTAACCCTTTGCTTCCAGGAGTGATGTTATACAGGCATCCAGACCACAAATTTGAGTGGAACCAAGCACAATTTCAAAGCTGGTAAGGTACTGAACATCATACGCTGACAGCTGTGAGTGCCCAGTAGTGTGAGAAATGAATGGCTGTGCATTTTCAGAATGGTTCGCTTACGTGGTTTGCTGCCAGTGAAGTGTCACCTCCTGATTTGGTGGTTTCTTTGCTGTTGAGAGTAGTTGAGCATATTCTGTGGGTTTTGTGTTTTATGGTGGTGGTGAAGTTGGCTTTTACTGTAACTGCTCTGCACAAAACATTTAAAACTTTTGCTTACTTTTTATATATCTTTATTACAATTAACGCAGTTGAAGTGTAAGGTATCAATTAATCTTTTTGCATAATACCCTGCTATAGAAATTCTTCATAAAATCCAAGAAATGCGCTTGCTATGTATGGTGTGTAATCAAAGCACTCAGTTAGTAAGAGTATGCAAGCAGATTTATCAAATAACCACAGCAGTGGGGCATGTTGAACACAGGTAAGGACAGTTTAATGGATCATGGCCCAATGAAGGATTTAATGCAAATCATATGCACATGACAGAGGATTACATGAGCTCTATCTTACCCTTAATATCCGTAATGTAATAAATATAAAATAAAGAGGGAGTGGGATGCTGTGATAACATTCAACTGTCAAGCAGTTGTGGAAGAAAATATATGGTACAGTAAAGAATGCCATACCTCAGTAGCCAACTCTTGGTGTATCTATCTTGGAAGTTTTGCCCCTTAAACTATGTTGTTTCTGCCATACGCTTTGAAGTATCCAGTGATTTTTGAGTAAATAGTTTTGCGAAGCTGGAAGCATGTATTTTTCCCTACATAATGATACTAAAATCTGCCTGTTGTTAGCTACCTTAGAATACCTTAGTGACAATTTCTATGACTATATATTATAAGTATATTTAGATTTTGCTTTTAGATAGATGTGAATTAAAAATATTGATATCACTGAAGAAATCGGGGGGGGGTTGAGCTGTAAACATGAGAAAGCCTTTGTGTTTGTGAAATACAAATATTACAATACTCTCTAAAATACAGGAGATGTTAATTTTCTTCTTTTTCATGGAGAATGATGCAGGTAGGTAGTGCAGTTTTGGTTCCCTGCCCCATGCCTTTGTTCACACTGGCTGATACACTACAAGACAGTTTTCATTTAGATGTTATTTACACTGTTGTAACCTTGAATAGGTAGATTTTAGGTTTTTATATATTTACAACAAACCACACTTTCTCTATTAACTGGTCTCTTGTGGTTTAGGGGTGTGTGTATTTTTTATGAGTTCTTCTCAAATAATTTTGTTCTTGAAAATCGGTAGTTTTTAGCTGACTTCCAAGTTGGTGCCTAAGCAACTGTGAGCAACTGTGAGCATTAACATTCTGTGCACATATCTTAGAAGAAGCGGTAATGTTTGGATGGCTAAATTACTGATACTAAATGATTCAGACTATGGGAGGCATCTAATACAACAAGCTTTGACAGTGCTTATCTTCAGGCATGGGAGTATTGTTAGAGAAATTATGTTCAAGCCTTCGCAGCCTTAGAGTCTTGCTTCTCCTTAAGAATGCATCTTTATCGCATGGAAAGATGAATATTTCAGATAATTGGAATAATTTGTCTTTTTTAGGGCTCTAGAGACTGCTAGATGCTATGATTACTCAGTGGAGTTTACTGGTGTAGGGCACCCACCAACAGGAATGGAGAAGGTTGGGTTTTGTACCCAAATAGGCGTGTTTGTTAGAAAATATCCTCAAACTGGTGAATCTGTTCAGTCTGAGAAACCCACTGAAGCAGTTTACAAAACAGTAAGTATGATTTTCTTCCTTTAGAGGTGTGAATTAAGAGTAAAGTTGTCTATGACTGCCTGCGAGGTGTTGTTACCATGGACTACTGCTACTATCCAGTCCTAGCTCCGATTGCCACCAGAACAAGAGAGTCTCATTCTTTGTGTTTCCAGTTGTACAAAGGCCTTAAACTTTCAGGGCATTTGCCAAATAACAATATGGATAACCATTCTTATCTTCAGACACTCCTATCCTTAGAATGAAAATTTTCCTTTCTGCCAGCTATTTTTCCTCTAGTCATTAATTTTATTTATTATGTGGCTGTTGGCAATGATACAGATTTTTCAGATACATAAAAAATAAAAAGCATTTCTAACTAAATGCCACGTGGTATAAATCAAACTTTTTCCAGAGCTGACATGAAGTAATAATGCAAAAATAAATATACTGTTGGGGTTTTTTTCAATTTTATGAGGCCTTAAATGATTTGTTTCAGTGACCATACTCTCTAATATTTCAGTTCTTTGTGTAAAAATATGTAAGTATCTTCAAATGACTTGTAACCTGAACTAAACCAGAAAGTGGTGTTATGGTGTTATCTTTTATGCTTTCCAAGCTATAAAAACATTTGTAATTTCTGTATTTGAAATTTCTATGCATGTGAAATGTCACCTGTCATCTACTGCCATTATTAGAATCATGAAGTGCTCTTTAATGCTCGACAAACTTGGAAATACATCTAGGACATGTACGAGAAACTGCATTCATTATCTCCTGTTACAGGGTCATTTTGGAGACAATTTTGACATGGGTATCTCCTTTGAGTTTAAATAAGAGTGTTAGTGTTGTGTGTTTCTTATCAAGTTTTTATTGGGTAACTAATTTATAGGAATAAATCAACATTTCAAGATGTAATTGGAAAGTAAGAAATAATTATAGACAGTGGAACTTCATTGGTAGCATGTTGGTATAAAGCACTTCCTAGTAAACTGGTGGGAATGAGATTGCCTGCTTAGTTTCCTTGATTGCTTTGGAATATAGCTCAGTGTAGAACACGTTACAAGTTCACAGATTTTGATGTCACAATTTATTTTTAGCATTCCTTACAGCTGTGAGAGCATATTTAATGTTTTACTCTGAGAACAATAAATGACATGCTATAGTTTTGGTTTCCAGATGACAGTTCAGAAGTAGTTTAGAATCTCCATCACTATGGAACTGTCCCCAGAACCTCATAATGAGTAATGTGAGAAGTAAGGGAACTGTTAAAAAGAAGTAAAGAATTGCAGGGCTTTACTTTGCCTGATCTACAAGTGGAGCTTGCAGGTAGAGCCTGTTGGGTTTTGGGGTGTGTTTTTAAGTTCTGTTAACTGCCAGTGTAGTTGAAAGACAGAAAACCAGCTCATATTACCCAGTTTTTCTGTTAAGTGAAAATGTTTAATAAGCAAAACAAGACTGAATGAAAAACTATATTCACATTTTAGAAGCTTTTTTGGACAGCAAATATTAAAAGCTGAGCTTGTGATAGTGATAAATATTTTATATATTCTTGTATATTGTAAAGGTCTTCAAAGCAGTGTACCCAAGTCTTAAAGATGAGAAGTACTTGCAGAATGCAGTGATCGGTGAAGTTATTTTCACAGCCCAAATCATTAAGCACCGTTTAATGTCAAAACAGGAGGAGTATGGTGATGATCCTGAGAGAAAATCCAAATTCCAACTTTCAATGGACTGTTTTTCAGACTATCTTGGAAAACTGGTTGTTGAAAAAAACATGGAACCATTTGTCAGTGGAAATGAGGTTTACATACCCCTTGCAACAATCTTTTCTTTTCCCAAAGTGAATCGACTTTGTGGTACCTTTGAGAAGTTATGCAAGCTTATTGCTGGCAAGGTCACACTGAGCAGTGATGGTTCTGCTGTGATGTTCAATATTGAACAGGAAAATGAAGAGAATTAGATCACAGATTTCGCATACAAAGTTCAGTTAAAGTAATGAAAGTGATTTTTTTAGAAGCTGTCAAATGGTATGTTCTGTATGCCAACTAGACCACACAATCTTTTCTAACCTTTACCTGTCAGCACCTCTCACTGAGTGCAGGTGAGTGCTTCTGACAAAGGTAGCAGTCACTCAGAGGGGTTTCAAGTAGAGTATCAGGGACTAAATGGAAATAATTAATTCTCATGAAGAGAATGATGTATCTCTGTTTGCTTTCTATTGCCTTAGTGTAGCTATCATTACTAGATTGTTTTTGGCAGTCTCTTGTTAGCTTCAAGGATAGTTTGTTTTATCATCTACTGTGTACTGCTGAATAATGTGAGTCAGACATAGGTTTAGGGCAAGTTTTTTCTTAATTTCTATAAAATTTATAAATGCCTTTTTCAAGATGAGTACATAGCCTCGATGAAAACCAAATGTTGTTCCAGCTGAATTTAAACAGGAAACTGGCATCTTTGCTCTGTTTTTGGAAAAAAATTAAAAAATTTAAAGAACTGCTGTAATTGTGAATGCTAACCTGGCTCTGGTGTACCTGAAGCATTTTTTGTGTTTTCATGTGCAGCTGTTGTTCAAAACTGTAAAACCCAAATAGAGTAGATGGAAAAAATTTAACAAGAACAAAACCCCACAACACAACCACAAAAACCCTCCAACACTACCATCAAGAAAACAGTGCAGTATCCTGAATATAAGGGAAATAAAGTGGATAGCTATTGTTTGGTTTTGGACAGAACAGTCGAACAGAGTACTTCTGATCAGTGTTATAAATTAAGAATTTTCCTTCTACATTAGAAAAAGAAGGGCATCTAAATGACACATTTTCCAGATAATGCAGATGTCACTGAAATGGATTCAAACTGCCAGTGAAGTTTGTCATTTTTTGCATTAAAAAAAGAGAAAATTGTTTAGGTACTAATTCCAAGCTGAAGACACAAGTTTATTGAATGTCTGAGAGATGTGTATTTAAATACAGTTAAAAAATTCCATAATCCACTAGCACATCCCAAACAGTTTGCAACATGGAAGTCTCCAGTATTCATATAACACAGTTTACAAAAAGGAAAATACAACACCTAAATGTGAAGGTTATGTTCCACTTAAAGGATGCACAATTAGGTAATCACTTCATGATGAGTTGTAAGTCAAGTCAGAAGAATAAATTACTAGGATACAGTTTTATGAAAAGCTGGATTTCCATGTCAGCTTCCCTACTATTTAAAAGATCTGCTCAGGCAAGAAAATACTGTTTCCAGTAAGCAAATTATATAATCTATGATCATTAGCTGTTTTGTTTAACATAAAACGCAATGGGCTATGGAAATTCCTTGAGAATTACAGAAGTAGCTGTACAGTGTTTTTGAAAAGTGGGTTTTCCTCAAACTACGTGTAGTTTTCCTAGTAAATGTAAGTAAACTACTATTGAACTACCACTGGTTTTAATAGATTTGTCAACAAGTATAGCAGTGTTAAAGAGTACTGAAAGCAAGTATTCAAATGTCTGGCATCTTCTGCTTGCAAAGGGATTCTTTTGGTATGAATTAGTTATTTAACAGGAAAGGAGACTGTCATGTTCTGAGACAGCTGTATACACCAGCAGTTGAGTAGTTTCTGTTTAAAATTCCTGTGGAGAACAGAAACTGATAATACCACACACTTCTGTTAAGAGCAGCTAAAATAGAATCTTTGTATTAATTCTTTTACCTAATTTGACACTTCAAAGAGATTATAATTAACAGTAGAAATAAAAGTATGCAAGTACCAAAACTGGGAAATAGCTCATATTCATTGTATTCAATAACAGTATTCTAGCTTTAAAATCTGAAATTTCCTTAAAAATACAAATAAAAATTTAATAATTCTGCTATGGATGTCTGGAAAACCAAGTCTGCTTTTCCTAATTTAACCTATTAAATATGGCCTACTTTTACATCAATAAAAAGGTGTCAAACATCACTCTGAGCAAAATTTGAAGCATTCTGAGCTTTCAAAAGTGGCCACACTATTTTTACTTACTCCAGGCCTTAACTAATAAACAGTACCACTAAATGTAAAAAAAATTAAGTCATTTGTAGTTTACAATTAATTACATCCCTTTAAAAATGGATTCTTTCATATTCTCAATGAAAATTTAAAGAGCTCTTTCTTGCCTGTCAGGCAAATCACTACTTGTGCAAATTTAAATACAGTACATTGACCTAATGTAACAGTGGACAGATAGCAAAAGAAGAAGTGTTCAACAAAGCTGTTGCACACAGACTTTTTCAGTGTGCAGATATGACTACAATAAAGTGCTTCTCTTAACAAGTTATATTAATAATAGTATAGATGTTTACCTAGTTTTAAAGCTTAAATTCCTTAGTAAATTGTTTCATCTCCCTGTACACCCCCAATCCCGCAAGGCACATTCAAAACGCAAGCAAAGCACTGACTGTGAAGGATTAAACTACAATAAAAAACTTTAAGTGGTAGTAAACTACTGACTAGGTTTGTAAACAGTACCATCCCATTGAATCTCAATGTTCATGCATTATCGAAGTGAGTTTCTGTGGGAGCAGCTGCTAAACTCCAGATTTACCGATCGAGGCAGCTTTCTTGATAATACACTACTGTGCCTTAGTGTTTTGGTGTGGAATCACACTTTTTTATCACTTGAACAAAAAAAAAGTCACGTTTGATGCATTTAAACCTGTAGACTTAATTTACAGTTAACACAACTGATTAGTGGCTGGTTTAGATCTATTTAGTTTTGGGGGTTTGTTTTAAGTGTATGTGACATTCACCTCTTCTGTTGAGCCTTACACTGAAGTTGTGCTTAGTACTCTTAAGAGAAGGTTTTGGTTATGTTAAAACATAACTGGCCTGTTTTTTGGAGGCCATAACTTTGACCTGATAAAAACTGACTTGATATGAGGAATTGGCTTCTGTAACACTAAAATGGCATGTAGGATCAAATTGAGTAATTACTTTTTCCAGGTTCTTTTACAACCAACTTTCATAAGTTTCTTTAGAAAAGACATTGTGAACAAAGTCCATCACCACAAGTGATCTCTTACATAAAATACTGAAATGGGACTTGTTTCATCATGCTTCCACAGATGTTTCACAGAAATTAAGTAATTCCACTAACATCAGACAGAGCTTACAAAAACGGTCCAAGTGCTGTCACAAGGTACATATAGCTAAACATTGCCTTCATACCACAGAAGATGATGCTCTATGAGCAAGAGGCATTCCATTGCTTTTCAGAAAAAGATCACATGGAGTTCATTTTGTCTTTCTCAGCTCTTGCAACAGAGCAAACAGTATCAGAAGTATCAACACCAGAGCTCCAAGTTTTCCTCATCTGACATTCCAGTTTAGCGTTTTATCACCACCTGCTCATATGCTCCAGATCCTACTCTGAAAGTTTGAAAAAAGTTAGTTCAATGTCAATTTAAATGGAAGCTAAATAGCAGGCATCACATATCAGCAAGTGTATTGTTTAAACAACCCAACCAACCAACAGCCCTCCTAAAAAAGCCCCAACAGAACCTGTCCACCCAAACAGCAAATACCAAACCAGCTAAATGTGAAGGGTAGAAAACATGCGTCACTATTATCGTGCCATGGAGTCACCTACACTTCAATGCACTGAAGAGATTTTGTTGTATTACAGTCAAAATGAATGAAAACTAATGTTACTGAGTAAGAAGTTACTGCTGGACTTCACTAGAATTTCTTAAACATCACCTTTAGGGTACACCTCCCCACAGCTATATCATGTGCAGCTAATACTCTTTATATACTTTTATCCAGAAACAGATCAATGTGTCTAAAAAAAACAGAAAGTGATCGTCATCTTACATTAAAATACAAGAAAAACATCTTCAGTCTTTTGTTCACTCTGAATTGTAAACGAAACTCTCTCACCTCCCACGTGACAGCCCATACTGGATGGTTTTCCACAGCAAATTGCAGTACTATGTAAAAAATTAATAGGGCAAGCTCTCCCTCAGTATAGTATTGTGCATGGACTGTTCTGGGAACTGCATTAGGACAGGTCTCTGTATGCTGCAGGAGTGTGTTCTGTACCATTCATGGGATCCTAGACAGACATTGGTGTGCCCAGTTTGCAGATAAGCCAATGAATCATCTTTTAACCAGCAGTATTGCGTGCACATATAAAATGCAATTATTTTATGACTTTCAATATATTATCAGCTACCTAAGTTCATAGTAATTACTGAAATACTGAGGATATTCTAATTTCTTGAGCTAAAAACGTTGAGTTACATTGGACTGCAGAAACACAGTATTAGAGCATATTCTTGCCTGGTTTTCATGCTTTCTCATCAGAAGATTAACACATTCAGGTCAAGTCATATATCAGGGTATTTGAAGAGGGTTTAGAGAAGAAAAAATGTCTCTGGTTCTAAACTACAAGATAATCTGAAGCACATTATCAAAAGAAAGAGTTTAGGGCTGCAAATAGTTGAAAGATGAACAAATGTAACAAATGGAAACAGGATTTGTGAAGAAAAACTAAACTGAAGAAAATTAGGCTTGTTACCAGGAAGATGTAACAGTTTGATACTGTAAAAGTAGATGTGTAAAACACTTTAAATTTTCTTCCCACTCCAGGGTAACGTAGTAAGGCTGTAGAGCTCACGTTTGAAACTGGTGTCTGTTCCATACTGAAACATTGCTTATATCTGAAAACCTTGGAACTGAGACTCTTCAGAAGCTCTGAAAGTTACAGTTCTTATGGCTGACATATCAGTTCTGTTTTGGAACTAATCTATGTGTCCTATTTTAAAAACTGACCATCTAGATCTTTTGGTGCTTTTAAATGATATAGAATAGAGAGATAAAAAGATCAAGAATGTAGATACAGAATAATTGCTGTATAAGATGCATTTTTATTTAGTATTGCCTATGGATTAGTTGTTCAGGCTACATACCTGTTAGGTAGATGGTGGCTTCCAAAAGAAGTGCTTCCACCAGGGCCCACAAATAATCTTAAACCTTCTTCTAAAAGGCAAATGAATTAAAATATGTTAGCTTTCTTTAATGTTGCCCTAGCTAAATCTAAGTAATTTAAAATCTACCAGTTCTGTAGCTGATACTTGCAGATGCATATACTTTAAGTAATGAAGAACCAGCTCCTCCATGGTGTAGGGTTGGAGGAACTACCTTTGTCACAGATTTGCACCTGCTCTTTTAGGCTTAAAGTAATGATCTGGGAAAGCTCCCTAAGTCATGCGAGGGTATTTTCACTTTCTCGTAGTCAAGATGAAGTAGAAAATGTAGCAATCCGTGTGCACAGTCCTTATGAATATAAACAACAGGGACTGTGAAGAGAGTGGGTTTTCCTAAGGCCTTTAATGCACATCAGTTTTCCCTAAGCTTCCTTATTGATCTCCATACCTTCTGCACTTGAGTCTAAACTGAAGTCTTGACTCTGGAGTATTTTTTCAACTATATCATCAGCGTCAACTCTGGTAGCATCAACCCTCTTCAGCTGTGACTCCACAGAGTCTTGCTTTACAGGATGTCTGCAAAAATAGATATATGTAGAGCTCTTAGACTTGATAAAGTAATTTACTTGTGCCAGATAAGGCTTTCAGATTAAGTGTACCTGCACTGTTTTTCCGATGGTGCATTTTCGGTAGATGTGTCAATATCAGCTTCGGTTACTTTTGGCTCAGTCTCTTCACATGGCTCTAGAATACTTCCAGTTCCTGTTGAGGTACTTCCCACTGAGGTACTCCCCACTGAGGTGTTTCTCCTGTGGCAGAGTTCAGACAGACTGGATGATCTAGAGTGACATGTGCTATATCCTGTTGGAAAAATGCAGGAGAGAGGGGTCAGGTATGTTCTTGACAGGCCAGGTCCATCCTGAAAGCAGAATTTGTGTTTTGTCTTATGAAGGGACTTCAAAAAGCCCTATGAATGTATGTACATACATCAACTAGACAACTGACTTCACGTTTCCTATTCTAGCACATGCCGTTTTCTTTTTGTGCTAAGGAATTCCTGTTTATATCATAACAAATAGAATGACAAATATCGTCCCCTTCAGCTTTTGGAGCTAAGTCTCCATTTTTTTACTCATGGAAGAGGTAAAAATCTCATTCGGATATGTAATTGGAGGGAGCGAAGGCAAAAAGCTGTCTTGTATCTGAGGAGATAATCTGGTGTAATTTTAAGAGAGGAAAAAATGTTACCCTCGCCACACCTGAAACTCCTAGGAAAAAGCTTTCAACCCAAACCCTTTTTAAAACAAAGTCAACTCATTTTCTCCTGTCTAAGCCTCTGAAAGAAAAATAATCCCCAACAACTCATAACAAAATTGTGAACAGCTACCTGACAGTTTTGATTGCTGACTTGCATAGCTTGATGTTCTGGAATGTCCACATGCACCAAGTTCATCTGGGACCGAGGCACTCTTTGATGAGACATCTGCAACATGTGCAAGTCAGACAGTGTTCCTAAAGCCAGCTTTATTGCTACTTTGCCTGTAATCTTGATTAGATTCAAAAGTCCTATTTCCCAGAGGGATTAGAGACTTGACACTGATTTTCTACAAACCTTTTGGAGATTGAAGTGCTGCAAAAATACCATGTATGTTAATGAATATACATTCTTTAAAAAATAAAAATCATAATATGTATCTGAGCAAAACAGAGAGTACCATTGGGTTAGAAAGATTTGTATGAAATGTAGCTGTAGATTTGTCTAGTGTCAATATTAAGGAGATGACCATGCTTTCTCCAGTATCATAGTCGAATGTTGTGCCAGATGTTTTCTGTCTGGAAAGCTAACCTGCTTAAAAACTTCAGCTGTGTTTGAAGTAGAAACTGACAAGCCATGTAAGAAAGTTCCTCTGTGGGCCAACTGTCAGCATCCCTTTCAGATTTGAAGTATTTTGTACATGTCCTTGAAACTATGAGGCCAGTTATAAAAGCGTGGAAAAATTAAGAGCATTATTCTGTACCTGCTATACCCAGATGTGCTACTTTTAAGTTTTCTCCACCTTTCCTGTCTTCATGCAAAGACTCTGATTCTCCAGCAATTGCTATAGATGTTGCTGTGGAAGGAGGCCTGTAAGAAAAAGGTGGTTAAGATTTGCTGTACTTCTGTTGTAATCCCTCCACATTGATCAGCACATAGTTTTCCTTTCAAATATGTTGGCATAATTCATACTGTGCATCAAGTTAACAGACCTACAATTCTTTTCTGAAAACATGCTGCCTAGCCCCCTGTTGAAGGAAATGAAAAAAATAAAGCAGCTTTTGGTATTGAGCTTAAGGACATTTTATAGAATCAATCTGCTCAGCCCTCAGGCTTCTGGAGGTCCTGGGAAAGGCTTTTCCTTTCCTGATGACTGGTGGGGTGATATGTCTTTAATTTGAAGTTCTTTCTTATTTTTATTAAGTGTATGAATCACAGGACAGTTTACATGCTAAGAACATATGTAACTCAGTACTTGATGGAATACACGTAAAGGTGGCAAGTTAAAAATCCCCAACATGCCACAACAGTTGGCCAAGTTGGCTTGTGTGCTGTGACATAGTCCTGGCTTTGTTTCATCCTTGTCATAGGACAGGAAATGATTCTGGGCTGATAACCCTCCCAGTTCCTAATAAAGGGGTCTATGAACCATCGCCATGTATTGCCCTCTAAATTTTACCTCCTACAAAATAAAAAAGCATCATGTATGACATAATTTATATTTTAGTTCAATATTAAAAGGCTTTTAATAAAGCTTAAATGCTTGTTGGAGTTAATACCAAGACCCAAAGGAAGATTTTATTGAATTACTAAACCTCTTAGTTTGTGTTTTGCCAGTGCAAAAGAAACTAATTAGAAAATGACAAAGCACAAGCAATCTCTTGCGAGCAAATACAACCAAAATACATTTCAAGATGTCACCTACAGGGTTTTTTTATGCTTTGTTATTTTCTACTTCGGGAACAGACTGTTGGTCTGCATACAAATGGGTATTTGTTGACATTTTTAGATTTGACATATTCAATAAATTAGTCACTGTCTTCATGTAGAGTAACATAGCCCCTCTTAGGTTATGTTTGAAAATAAAGAGAGAAAGAAAAAAGCACTTCTAGAAATACAGTGCCTGTGTGACTTAACTGCATAACATACTTCTGAAAGCAGCAACTGAATGGTTTCAGGGATGTCATCCCAGATCAAACACCAAGGCTTCTAGGCTTCTTCATAAAATATGTAGTTGATTCCAGATTGTGAAACTGTTTTAAGGTTTATTTTTCCTTCTACAAAGGACATCTGGATTAGATAAATTTTTTGTTCTGTTTGTGTTGAAAGTTTATGTTCCAGGAAATGGTTATATCACCAGTTTGGAAGAAAATGCCAAGTCTGAATAATTTGAGTTAGAGATTTTTTCCTAGGGATTCAGAAAGCTATTTAGGTCCTAATTTCAACTCCTTTAGTACTAGGCAGTAAAAAACAGAAATACACTGCTTTGTTAGTATCCGAGACTAATGATTTTAGCCTTTGAGGAGTTGTTTATCAGTTCCAGTGATGTATTTGTTAGTAGGTCTGACTCTAAAGTAAATCTGCTAAAGTTGTTCTGAAGTAAAAGAGGCACTAAGTAACTAGGGATACAGAAAAGTTTTGCCCAATCAGACAAATTCAGATAAAACCCTCTTGCTATTTATTCAGTAAGCACAAGATGAGATTCTACAGTGTTCAGTGTTCTATTCTTCTCATTAAAGGTTAGTAGAAGAGAACAGAAAGGACATTTAGTGGTGCAAGGGGACACTGAAGAGTTCTGTGGTGAATCACCTAAGCCAGACTGGTACAAAACCACAGCACAACTATTACACTTCCTTAACTACAGATTAAGGAGAACAAGGCCAAAGGATCCTCAGTGTATAGCAGTGAATTTTCCTAGCTACCTGCCCCCTCAGAGGTTACCTCTTGCATCTTTTACTAAATGGCAGAATGTCTTTGCTAACTAAATATCTGTAAGTGCTTTCTCTTGTACTCAGTTGTATCACACTTCTGTTGTGTTTGTTGGAGTCTTTTTTGCAAATGAATATTTCAAAATCACCCGAGACTTGTGAATAAAAGGTATAGCAGCACCTTTTCCAGACACAAGTATTAGTCAGATCACCCCGTGCCAAGTATATTTATGTAAGGTTGCTGCAGGAACAGTTTCCCTGAAGTGGGTTTTTTTCTTACATTACAGATGTACAGGCGAGTATTCTGTGCTTGATACTAAGTATCTAACAGCAAGAAAATCTATGACACTTCTACTGGCAATTTTACCATGTTAGTCATTATTCAGCTACCATTCCATTTATTTGTGCCTTTTTTTTTTTTTTAATACCATTGCCAGATTGGAGAGATGTAAAAACACAAATTAGAAGTGCAATTCTCAACATGGAATGTACAATCAAAACACCACCCCACACAGATTTTTTACAAACTTACGTTTTAAAGCACGGGTCTCCAGACATCAGCTGCATGTTGATCAAAACCTACACATAAAGAAAACAAAATCCACCATAAAAAAAAAAAAAAATTGGTCTGTGACACATACGTGGCCATGTAAGTAAGTTATATTTGCCACAAACATCACATTTAAAGAAAATAAAATGCTATCATCACACATGCAAATAAACACACTTAAAAGATGTAGATTTTTGCCTTTCTTAGTAGGCATACAAACAACACAAAATACCATTTAAAGTAAGATAGTTACACATACGAGATTCTGAAAAAAACACATATATCAAGGAGAATCTTAGAATTATTAATAATTAAGATGGCTTCAAGGGAAAAACAGAGCCAAGAAACCTAAAACCTGAATGAGCAAACGGAACATTGTTTAGACCAGTGGGTGCTGAAGTTACGTTCTTTGCTGAGGGTGTTCAGCAAACTGCTGGCTCTTGGACAGGTTGTGCTAACATCAGAGACACAGCAAAACCACACAGGGTAAATAAGTCAGAGGACACAGTGCATTGAAGGCTTGTTAGGCAGGTCAAAGCCATCAATTACAACTGTTCTGGACAGTCTGTGACTGTCAGAGAGATCAGAAAGTGCATGCATAGGCAGTATACTCAATAATGTGGGAAATTAATCCCAGTGTCTCAGTAGGAAAATAATTTTATTTTTTTTTAATTACCTGAAACATTCTCAATGGAATTATTTTCAGGTTTATGGAGCTTATTCAGGTTTTTTTAGCTCCCTGGACTAATGGAAGAGAATGTCAGAGTGGGTTTCTTGAAAGAATTCTCCCCAGCTGTTACAGTAATTACTATCAAATAGAAAACAGGAAAATTCCAGGAGTCATGGAGGTATTGAAGGTGGCTTGTACATAAATAAACCAATTAAGAGATTCGCTCTCAGAAGGATGCAAAGAAAGTTGCCCAGTCTTGAAGATACCATATATTAACTTGTTCATTTTTCATGTCCCCTTAGACTAGGAACACCTTTTGAAAGCTTTTCTTTTACAGCTATCCAGCTCCATTTCAAAGAGTAGGGCAAATTCTATTTTTGACTGCGTGGATTTTAATGATTGTCTCTAAACAACACTTTTGGTTTTACTTTAAATAGCTTTCCTTCCAGAAAAAGGTTCAGCTATTAAGTTTTAAATTTCATTAAGTGCTTGATGATACCACTTGTTCTCTGCTTTATTGCTTTCAGTATGATAAAGGAAAGAAATTACTTTGAGAATGGAGTTGTCTTGTCTTGTATTTTTGGTATCATAACCTTCCAGTAAACAGCGACGAGTGGTATTTCCCGATCCAGCAAACTCTGCTAGATTTAGATCTGCAAATCCCAGCTGTTAAGAGAAAATGACAAAGTTAGTAGTAAGCATTTGGCTAAATGAAGGTACTTGCTAATTACACATTGAGTACCACTCAATAGCAGTTTCTTTCAAATACGTATAAAAGGATGTCCATTAAAGGGAATGGACCGAGGCAAAAAGCAGAAAAAACCCTGGGAGTAAAATTCAGCGTAGTTCTATTTTCAGTTAAAATTTTAAAGTGCCAAGAGAGAAAAAGAATGAGGAGAGTTTTCTTTATTTTTTAATGTAAATGTAAATGTTTACTGTTACTAACCCTTTCCACATACCAGCCCGAAAGAAGAAAAGTTTTGGTGGTCTAACATTGTTATATACTTACTAAACACACTGATTGAAAGTTCCAACAGCACTGTGTCACTATAATGCACATAATGAAGTCATGGATATTAAGTACTATTCTGGAATTACTTTAAAAGGGCATAAACTGGCAAGAAAGAAAAGCTTATCTGTAGGCAAAATTAGCTACATCTCAATTTACCTTTGCATATGCCTTTCCTCCTTTTAATTCCTAGAAAATAAAAGGAAAACACCATTAAGCCATTAAATATACTGACTCAGGATTTTTCTTTGGGTTTTGTTTTTAGGAAAGCAGGTATTAATCTTTATTTTAAAATATCTCACCGCACATTTGCTAGACTATGCTGTTGTCATTTAGACCTTAATATTCATAATGCCTTTGGAGCAGGCCAGCAAGACACTCTTGTCTTGGAGAGAGGAAGGGCAAGTGCCCGATGCCAGCTGGTGTTTGGCTCTTACAAGGTCTGACCCCAAAGGTAGGACGTGCTGCATGCAAAATCCTGGTACTTAGCACAGTTCGAGGCTTCTAAGCTTACTGCTGTTTAGTGGAAGTATCAATCAAGTATCAACTTTATAAACACAGAGGAGTAATTCCTTTGCTGGAAAAAGGGTTTTCTTCAATAAGAACATAAAACCCCCATGAATTAGTCTAGTAAGAAAGTAAAGTAAGTAATATAAGATTACTACAGAACTTTGACTAAAGGAATACCTGATGTGATTGCGGCTAAAATTTGCTTTATGAAGTTTATCAGACATTCAAAAATTAAAACAAAGCAAAGGAAGAAAGAGCAAGGAAAGAGGAAAGGAGGGGAAAAAAGCTACTTACCTTCCGTACAGACACCCTGCAAGTGCAAGTATCCAGAATCCCTGTTGTGGCACTGGCACTGATTTTACACATAAAGAAGAACTTTTTCTTCCAGCGGACACAATTTGCCTGTACTACCTCCCTGCAAGTAGAGAGCATATGCTCAGTGTTAGCTGCACAGACGTTCAGAACCATACACTGCAATAAGACAGCTCAAGAACAAACACTGGTTCCACTGTTGGTAGAGTGGTCACTTCACACAAATTCTGTTTCAAGGCCCGAATAATAACAATCCCCCATTCTGCTCTTAACAGTGTAGCATGACTAACGATTGTTTCAAACCTTGAACACAGTATTAGACCTCTAGAAGAATTCAACAAATGAATGAGAGTGTAATTTCTGCAGTTTGCCTCAGGAGAGTGAAGTCTTCCAGAACATTAGCTCCCAGGCACTGTCTCCCAAGCTGCTGAGCTTTGCAATGTGCTCAAGATAGCATCTTTGACAAGTAGTTTTCCAGTTCAGAGAAAAGGAGCATCATACAAGCAAAACTACATAAATCTGAGGCCTGAAAAAGTAGAAAGGAGATGTTGTGCAATAACCAGACACAAAGTAATGCGCTGGGGGCAAATGAGAATTTCAGCTCCATACTGTGAGCTTGCCATTTGAGAGCAAAATAAGCTGACACATCTGAAGAGATCTGTTTCTCACAGGAGGATAACAATCCGACAGTATGATGCAGCTGAGAAAAAGGCAAGATGTAGGATGCTTTCAGTTATGAATGTCATTTTAGAAGGCTCAGAGAACACATTCTGTTTGGGTAACTCTGACCAAGAACAGACTCCAAAATGAACAGAGACAGGGAGGACAACTAGAAAACCCCTGTATCTTAAAAGAAAAAACCACACATAATAAAAATACACTGGTGATTCAAATACTTGAGAGGCCAAATAACTTTTAAGACAAATGAGAAATGGTTAAGACCAAAATGAAGCATAATCAAACACCCATTTAAAACTGAAAGTTAGAAGACCTCAAACTACAGAGCAAGTTTCTAGAACACCTTTCAAGTAAGAGAAGTAGATGCATAGGAGGTCTTTACTGTATTTTATGACAAGGTTGGCCAGTTTGTCACTAACAGGGGGCATAAGGATTGTGATTCTGAGGACTTGCCTCAATAATCAAAAGTTCTTTTCTAGCCCCATGTTTCTAAATTCACAACTTGGAACTGTGAAGAAACTGATATTTTTTTCTACCGCTCTAATCACTAAAGTACAGTCTTCACATATAAAAATATTTCTCCTTTTTCCTCTTCCATTTTTCTAATACATACATTCCTATGCTTTATACTAACTTCTGACAGCAGCTTCTTATTGAAGAAGCAGTTTGACGTCTTTAGCAGATAGAATTCTGTGGTTGTGCATAAGCTGGAGCCAGAGTTCATCACGTGTACAGAAAAATGAGGACTTGCAGGGCGCTCACAAAAGCGTTACAGAGTGTTCCAGACAGACTGCCAGCTCCAGTGCTCATTTGCACTGTGACTTCCTAAGGTGGGAATAAGCCAGACTGCCTCAAGTGAGTCAGTTTAATGACCACAACAGACTAAGAGATTCTGATGATACAACACTGAGTCACATTCAGGCATGTGACCTGAAAGGAACATGCTCTGTAAACACCATGATCTACTCTTTATCTGGTATGTTTTACATTGCAAACTTTCCAGTACTTTGGGAAAAAAAAAATCCCATCCTGCTGTCATGTGAGTCATTTAAATACAAATAAGAACCAGAATTCAAAAAAGGCCAATTACAAATAGTTACATCTCTATTGAAACAGGCTCAGACAAGAAGACATCACGTAAAATACACCCTTAAAAGGGATAATTGATAACTGCTAACATTTGTGACACATATAAAACAGTGCCACTAAACTGAAAATGTTCTCTTGTCATCCATAAAGGTCAGAAAATATTTTCTCTTTACATCTGTTTGTTACACAAGTAGGACAGCAGTCACCATCATCCTCCCCACCCTCTCCCTGTCACCCAGGACACCACTAGCTCTACCAATAACAGCATCACCTCTGCTGCTATTCATCTTTTCGCTAAGTTGGTGTTGTGTTTTTACCTCTGTAACATTTCCGGTTAGTAAGTAATGATACTTTTTTCCCACTGAAAAAGTGTTTTTCTAAACTCGTAAAGTCAAAATGATGTGCCAAAATCTTTGTACAACTCAGTACCATGGTTCAAGTTGTTTCTGCTTCTCACAACAGCCTTCTGCCTCTACAGCAAAGTCAAAGCAGCTGCACATTCTAGTTACAGAGTGTTCCAGACATCACTCACATTGTAGCAAAAGATAATGCAGTGAACATTTAACGTATTTTTGCTTGTAAATGCAAGATAAATGTAAGCAACATCTGCTTGAGAAACGTAAGTGTCCTTAAAACCTTTCAGGATTTTGAATTTATTTCAGCATACCAACACTACTACATGGATATCATGGTTCAAGTAAGGAAGATAGCACGAAACCACTCTGCTTTTCATAGACTCAATCCACTCATATCACAGGTCAGGATTTGCAAACAAGAAGTAGAAGTGCCAGTAAAAAGGCCTCAGTTGTAGATACGGATGGTCTAATTTTTTTAAAAATAAAATCAAATAAAACCAGGAATACTGCTTCCTTCTCATAAGGATGTCAGAAAAAAAGTACCATTAGTTTCTTTCACTGGCACATAAATCAAAAGGTATTTGAAAAATCTGTACACAATTCAAAAAAAAACCCCAAACCCAAACCCAACCAACTGCCCCTACTCCCACTAAACAGTTCTTCTAATTCCACTATATAAAAAAAAGAATTGATGTATTTTAATTCAGGTAATTCTTTAGTAAAGAGGAGTAGCTATTCCCATCATGCTGAGAAAAAAAGGTCAAATAATCAGAACATTTAACTTCAACAGCAACATCTAAGTTTATAAGATTCTTAGTTAAGTGCGAGGCCTTCAGAAAATAAACGGCTGTATTGATTGGCTGCTATGGAAATGAACCCAGATAACTTTTGGCAGCTGTGCCGATGCTGCAGGCACGCTGGGGAGAGCTTTCCGTTCTGAGTCAGTTTCCTATGAGCCTCCCGGTCACTTCACCACATGCAAAGCAAAACCAGTTGTTTTCTTAATCAAAATATATCTCGGTTACCAAGATGCAGTGGAATACGTACTAGGCTGTAGTGCTTTGGTGTAACATAATAAATGCTGTCAATAATGTGTAACCAAGAATAAATTCAATAAACAGATACTGTAAGATAAAGTGACTCCAAAGTAAGTTACCACTATTGTTTTTTCTTTAGAGGGACAATTTCACATTGACTAAACTCCAAATGCAAGATTCCAGCTGTAAACAAGACCTTATTTGTATATATTTTGTATACTGTACACAACTGTCACTTAAAATGTTGAGTAAAAGTATTGGATTTTTCTTCTGACCCACAACAGAGAAAAAAAGTAAACTGAAATAAAAGAAACAACAAATCCTATTCCAGTCACCTCCTCATCATAAATTATTAAGAAGTGATGGACTTTTTTTTTTTAAGGTGTTCATGTTCATCAGATTGTTTGTTCATTTCCACATGGATAAAATCTATGAATAATGGCTCGTTCCAGCAAATTGCTACAAATACAAAAGTAAATCACTTTTAAGGACCCGAAGTGTCATGGGGAAAATCCCTTCTTGATAAATGGAAGAGCTTTAGCCTGAGAGGCTCTGAAATAAAGAAGCCAAAACTCCTTGTGCACATTTAGCAAAAGACTGTGTTCCATTAATCAGAAAATTTACTGAAGTTTTTATCTGAATTATTCTAAACAGCCAATTAAAATCTTTAGCCATATGGGGATGATTATGTTAAACTGCTTGTGTTTGTAGTGCAATTATTTTAGATTTGTTGGTCACCAAAGAAACAATAAATTGGGATCATTTGTTTTAAGATGCCATTCAGTCTTTATATCAGACTACGTTCACATGAAAATACTTCCAGAACTACTTTTGGACTCAACTGGGTTAGTGCACTTCTTCATGTCAAAGAAAGGTGTTTGCTTATGCATCTTACTGCTTGTGGACAGAACATGAGTTATCTATGAGGTATCTATCACTATAAATACCTTGAAAAAATAGCTTTTCCACTACGTGAGGTAAATGAGAATATTATTATCTTTTAAAGCTAGTAATTTGATGAGAGAGTCACCTAAGTTCTGCTTGCTTATTTTAGAAGAAGATCTATCACGTTGGTCATGGCCCGAGAGAAGCGAGGCTGCTGCAGCTCCGCTCCTCAGCTGCAGGCAGCAGCCAGGCTGAAGAGGCATTCCCGGGAAGCCCCCACACACAGCCGGCCTTGCTCGTCACAGGCACACAGAGCACTCAGCCAGCCTGCACCAACAGCCTCAACCCACCCGGGCTGAGCATGACAGAGGTCTGCTAGGTACATACCTGCATAGAGATGTGTATGGCTCCCAGCATATCCCACCTGCTCCACAGCCCACCTTGATCCCTGAGCACATCTGCTCCAGGTGCTGGCACCACAGGCACACTGAGCTCTGACTCCTGGTCCCACCCCAGTGGCTGGCATGTGCTTTAACCCATCTGGACTCTCCAGTTCCGGGCACTCAAGTGGTCTGGCCCACAGTCGCAGGCCAGCTGCAGGCACTATGGACATAGAGGGCCCTGTGACCCACAGTCCCACTCCCATGGCTTCAGTGTGCTCCCTCTGGCCTCTCCTGTTGCTGGCAGCCCAGGCCCTGTGACACGCTCTTGACTCGGGTTGCTGGTACTCGGACATCCCCCGCCCCACAATGCACACTGAACAGAGAGCCCTTCCCCTAGGAAAGAGTCACAATGCAGTTCAATAGGAAGATACAACAGACTACTAATTAGATTAGACAATTGTACCAACCAGCAAACTATTTACATCCAACTGGCCCTTTATCCTCTTAACTCCCTATTTTTCCCCACACTTGTTCCTCCTCAAACTCACCCCTTCCTCCCCAAATTGTCCCATAAACAAGCCTCTTCCCCTGTATGCCATGATGTGTCTGATAGGCAGCAACTCCCCTCAGTCCAAAACACGCTGTAGTGTTAGTTCAACATTATGGGTTTCCTGCCTGGACAATGGGGCTAAGGCTCTCCTGGGACAGCCCTGGGAGGGGCCCAGAATATCCACTTGTCCAAGCCCATCATTTCAGCTCCCCACCTGCCTGTGTGTCCCTGGGCTTGTGTAGATGGGCTTTGATGGGCTGATGGTTCCTGTGACAGGACTGGGAATAGCTGGAGCTGGGGTATTATTTTAGGCCCTCCACCCTCCCCTGCCTTTGCTTACTGCAATCATTTGTGGGTGTGCAAATGGACTTCTATCACCTAAAGCTTCCTTTGATCGACCCCTCTCTGGATAAACTTAATACAGGTAGCTCTGTCCTTCTGATACAAATACAGTATTTAGTAGACTGGAGTTACAGAGTTATTTTTAGTCTAGTAAATAGTCTTTTAAAATGGGAGCAATATCCCATTCATACAGATATTTTATATATATACTTTTTTATATGTCTAACATCTTTCTTCTGTAGAAAGCTGGAACACCTAACAAAGGCCAGTGTCATGATCCTACCTTACAGAGACAGGAATTAAGGCATTAACCTACAATCTAACAGTGTAGCCACACTCTCAGTGGCTTCAGGTTCAGGTACTTTACACTAAGATTCAACCTCTCCTAGGCTATCTTTAGTATTAGGACAGTATTGTTGGATATGGAGTTCTCATTTATACTGTACATTAACACATAATGGTTTGGCGTGCAGGAGAAGAATACCCTCTTGCACTCCTCCTACCCAAAATCTACTTCCATGTAAAATTCATGCAGTGTCATAGTTGAGGGAAAGATACAGGTACCCGTGCAACAGGGTCCTGGAGCAGTACTAAGCTACACTTTAAATTGTTATCCAATAGCCAAAATGCTAAGTTAAGGCTTCATATAGAAAAGTGCATCACTTGAAGTAAGTGCTCAGAGCACTTACTTCACAAAATATATGCTGTAGCAATAAGCTTATGCAAAGCTTTAATGTATTTCTCTATTCAGGAACAAATTCGGTTTACTTCTCCTTTAATATTCTGTTTCTCCCACGCCTGAGGCATATAAGATGATGCATTTTCTCCAACAAAAACATTTTTTCCTAAGCATTGCTAAAAAACCGAACAAAACCAGTCATTTACAAACAGAGCTTCAACGGTTCACAAATTTCAGGACTAAGCAAACAGCTGGCTCTGCAGGAAGAGCTCCACTTGTTTACAGTGCACAGCTCCCCACCTCATTTGCTGTTAGTACATGCAAAACTCGAACATAGTAATCATTTTCTATTCCACATGTTTTTACTCATAATAAAACAGGTTACATTTTTAACTAGCAGCATTTCATGTCAACAATTTCTTATAAAATATGTATAAACTGATTGTGGATGAAAAACTGCTGGTTACAGGCAAATGCAGAGACCTAGAAGGGAATTAGCACTGTGAAGGGCAAACTGCATGAGAAGACTGTAGTCAGCAAGTCAGAGGAAATCGAACATTTGAGACTGTATCTGCACCACTGTGCTTGGTTTTGGGGCCTTCTTGCCAGAAGACTGATGAACTGAAGCAAGTCCAGGGGGTGTGAGATGAGGGTCTGGAGTCAGGGATGAATTCTTCTCTGATGCAGGAGAATTTGGAAATGTGGGATTTTTACAATGTGATGATGAGGTGAAAGAAGATCTAATTGCCATCTTCAGCCATCTCTACTAAGTTAGCAGATGGAGCCAGACATTTCTTAGTGGGGAACAGAGAAAGGAAAAGACAATAACAAGGTAAATTCCAGTCAAATAAGGGGAAAAAACGTTCACAATAAAAGTGGTGAAGCAGACGGGCAAGTTGTCTACAAAAACTGGCATCTCCATTATCACAGATTTTCTAAAGCTGACAGGAGAAAGCTCTCAGCTTCCTGATCTAACTGAAATTAGTCTTGCTTTCACAGCAGGCAGTTGGACTATGTGATCTCTAGCATTCCCCTTCACCCTAAATTATTCCATGAACAGAAATAGTCCTTAAAATATGAAGGCAATCAGGTGCTATGGTACTTGCAAATGGCAAGTTTATGGCAGAAAAATACTGTAGTCCATGTACTGTGCTGAGGTCAGGGGAAAAAACAAACCAACAAACCATCACCAGCTCTTTTAAACCGAAGAGCCAGTTCTTCTGCACGAGCCAGGTACCTTAAGCATGAAAGCTTGTCCCACCATCTCTCCCTCTTTAACAGATGTCTGCCATGTATCCCTTCTCAGACACTTTTTTTGTGGCAAGTTAGCTGTTGATATATCTCTTACCAGTACTTAAAATTACAGTAACGGAAATCTCACAAGATTGAGCCCTTTTCATATCTGCAATAACCAGTTACACCTCACGCAAAGAGCAGACTGTACAAACATTTTATTTTCCCCTACTGTAGCCCAAAGATGAACCCTTTCAAAACTAATTTTATATTATTTACTCCTCTGATTCTTTGTTTTTTCTCATGCCTATTCTTTAAATCAGTTGACTAAACACATTTTATTGTAACTAGTAGTGAAAGGAGAAGTACAAAGAAACTACATGTTAAAAAAAAAGTTATACTTTGTGTAGAGAACTTCTTACCTTTTCCTCCCTACAGAGGACAGGGTCTGAAAGCTGCTTAACCAATTGTCTCTTCACAACTGAGGAAACATTAAGTGGACATTCTAGAATCTGAAAAAAGCAGCTACAAAATTGCAAGGTAGGATTTTTATCTCACTGCCAATATTCCTCACAGTACTTGAAAACTCAGTTTGTTTCAGGTTCCCCAACTGCAAATCCAGTTACAGCTGAAAAAGCTATTAGAAGTAGCATTATCCAGCTCTGAAGACTGTCAGCAGGATCATACATCATGCAGGAAAATTAGAGTGATAGGGACAGTGATTCCATGTGACAGGTATGTTTTTCTAACAAGTATTGTTGTTTAAAAACAGAGAGCTGGTAAAGCTGTCTTACTATCAAGAGAGTTTTCCCCTTTCAAATGCTATAGCAGCAGTCAGGAAAAGAATGGCAAAAAGACAACTTGAAGAATCCAGTGAGGCAGAAAACCTACTTGCTGGTGTCACAAAAAAAGAGATGCAGTTTGAGCCAGTTGAGAAGGAGGTGGCCATGCATCACTAGAAGCAAGAAGTACTTATCTGGCAGATAAGAAGTCAATTTCTACAGAAAACAATTACATGCTCTAGCCCGTATCTATTAGGAATAAGAATATATTCATGCGTGATCTCCCAAGACTTCCTCTCAGGACTCAAGAGTGTACATAAAAAACCTGACATTGCTGGAATCTGCTGGAAAATAAAATGTTTTGATGAAAGCTCTTGGCCACCTTGAATCTCTAGCTGTCGCATATAGCAATCACAATCAGCTTTTCCGTTTAGAATGTTGTGCAAAAGAAGGAAACATCAGCAGTCTAAATTGTCAGAAATCAGATCTGAAAGGAAGGGGAATATGACCAAACTGAAGGCTGCAGTCAGAAGAACACACCAACCAAGTCCTTTTCTCGAGTGGGGAGCAGCTGGAAACCAAGCTAAAAATGGAACTGCCAGGCTTACAGCTACTGTAGCCTCAGTCGATAGAGTACAGCATTGAAAGTACACCCTTAAGAAATAAGATCCTTATTTCCAAAATTTCTTGGATTTCCTCATATTCCATCTGTTCATTTACTGCTGATTGAGCAACAGCTCAGCCTATGAGCCTCAGTTATCTGCTCCAGGGACCTATCAATTTTTGATTCAGCCTGTTAAAATGAGGGCAGTTGCAGAAAGCCTGTACTTGCTATATATTTATATCTACATTAGAATGGCCATGAATAAATATGCTCAGTATTTAATCAGGTCTGTACCTTAAAATAGTATCTTTTACTGTTCAAAATATTCATAGGTGTAATTTCTGCCCTGAAATAATCTTCTGTCCTTTCATGGTGCATTAGACATTATGTGCACACTGTTTCATGACCAGTACATAGACACACAGTATCCTGGAATCTGCACGAGTGTCGTGTATTAACGTATCCAATTTCAAAGAGAGAGATCTATTGTCATTGGCCCAGGGAAAGGTAGGAAGATGCCTCACCACACAGGAAACCAGGCTTAAGATAGGAAAGTTTCCTAAATGAAAATGAGGTTTGTTAACCTAACTTTGCATACATCCACAGACTATTGGCTGAAAATTTACCCTTTATTCTAACATCTAAAATAACTATGGTAAAGATCCAGAAATCATGCTAGAAAGCAACTTCAAAAAGGGAAGGGCAGGAATTACACTGGATGGCTGATTCTCAGTTTGCTGAAACAACCAAACTGAACCTCCCCCCTTCCACAATGCCCTTCAGAGTTTTCCTTGTTTTAGAGTCGAAGCTTATAACACATTCATTCTCTCCAGAATTCCAGGGTCCTGCTCTTGCAGAAACTCTCAAACATTCTTCCCAGTTTAAACACTGCTGCCACTTGGCTGGTCAATGTTCTTGGATCAAAATTTTATTTGGCACTACCAGATTACTTGAAAAGTTGAATATTTTGTCAGAGAATTAAACATTTAGTATTATAAAACAGAATTTCCTTTTCCTCCAGTAAGTATTCACAGATGTGCATAGGGATATTTCAAACAGAAGTTTTCTAATTGGAGTTCTAAAAAACTATATGCAAACAAAAATGCAAAGTGATGTGATTGCTGTTTCCACACCGGCCAGATCACTGCGTACTGCACTACACAAGCTGGTTTCACCTGGTCACAGAATTTCTGTACACTGCAGGCACACATCTGTGGGAGCCAGAAAAGTAACTGGACTGGGACAAGTCTCCAATACCATGGCCCACATCTCCATAACACAGTTCTTAGGTAGCTCTTTCTCAGCAAAGACCTGGGAAGTGAAAAAAACCTATTTTTCAGTAGCTTGAACTTTTATCTGCCTTCTTTTCATCTCACTTCAACGATCAGAGGGATGATGAAGGTACCACATTGCTTGCAAGATCAGGACTTTAATCATTCATGCAGCATGATCCATAGAGGGCTGACAAGACAATCACTTGAAAGTGTTTTCATGACAACTTGCTACATACATATGGGCCCCTATTCCAAGGCAACTGCTGCCCTTGTTTTTTATAACATTTTTCTCTGAGAGTAAACTTTGGAAATAAAATGCTAATAATGCTAGGGTGGTTTATAGACTATTGATTGGTCTTTTTTTTTTCTTTTACACTTTCTAAGGCAAGAGGCAGCAGGGTATTGGTCTGTATGGGTACCAACTTGAGAACCTCATAACTTCTCCCAAAATAATTATAGTTTACTAGACCTCAGTGAGTAACAAAAATAAAGCTATTAAGAAAACAGAGTCGGTTTTCCCCTGTATTATGAAATTTTTGGAATGAGTTTGTCTATTACTTTCTGAAACAATAGAATTCTTGAATGTCTTTTATAAAGCTAAAAAGATCACTACTTTAAGGATATAACTGCCAGCTCACAGCAAAACTAACAAATCCATGCAACTAGAAGATGATGGCCATCAGAAGGTTTGCAACTGAGAAGTTTTGAAATACTGCCACTCTGATGTAAACTTAATTTCTTCCTTATTTATTCAGCCCTTTGCTGAATCATCACTCTGAAAATTCATCTGTTAATTCTTAAGCCAAGAGCAAAGGCACTCCCTAAACTGGCACTGAAGGATCACTGCAGAAGAATTCTTTACCTTTCTACCAGCATACCCAAACACCTCTCAGTCCAGCAGGAATGAGTTCACTCACAGGGACCTTAATATACCAGCATATGTGCCACTGCTGTTATTTTTTAAGCCATACCCCCAGAAAAAGAAAATGGAAGAATTTCTAAACTTCAGCACAATTTTTTACATCCGTTTCCCTGCACATGCTCCACCTTACCACACACATTTTACTCTAATAGACCATTCATAAAGATATGAATGTAGGCTTTCAAGCGTTTAATTTTAGCATCATAAATAGGCAAGGCAAAAAAGACTAAGATCACCATAATGTGTCAAAACCATCTGCTCAGCTGAAAGCAAGTCCTTGAAAATAGAGATCCTGTCCAGAAGATGTATGTCGGCCTGTGAAAATGACTTCAAGGCAATAGGGGCTGGAGGAGGACAGTAATGGCACATTAGTGCCTGAATCATGGCTGTCATCATCATCATCTATTACTTATGAAGTCGCTCACAAGAAAAACGTTGAAGAAAGACACGAAATGAGAACAGAACACTGACGAGTTGAACAACTTCCAACCATACAGAAGAAAAATTTATCTTCAATTATACATGCTAGTATAATGGAATGGTTAAATGAGGAGGTTCTAGGCCAAAGTTCCTTTTTTATTCCTTCTCCTTGATTAATTTAATTTACAGAATCAAAAGCAGATAATTTAGAAAGCTCTGTAACAACAGTATTTTAATAAGAAAATAACTGAATATTCACGGATTTGTTACGGTCTTCTCCCAGAATGCTACAAGACATTTTCCAGTAAATCGTTTTTGTAATAATATTAAGGTAAAATAATAACTCATGCAACAAGAACAAGTGTAATGGGAGGGGAGTCTCCTCCTCCCCAGACCTGAAGCCACAGCACACCCATCCTATTGACAAGGTTCTGCCTCTGCCTGGTACTTGGGAAAAATTAACACACTGGCACTCTATTTACCCATCGCTACCAGTGGATCGAGGAGCCACTGTCACAACAGATGACTGCTCTATTGCTGAGGCACAACTGAAGGAAAAGAAAGAGGGGAAAAAGACATCTGCCTTGCTGCACTTGCGCTGCAGAACTGAGCATGAACAAAGTCAGTAACACATAACCTGAACACTTAGAGGAAAAACTGAGGACTTTTCCATGGAACTTAGTTCTCCGTGTAAATATTCGCAGAACTAAACACAGCAAGCCAGCGTCCAGTAATTAAACAATAAGGTCGCACAACTCACAGGGGACAACTGAGACTACAGGCTTGGGGACAAGAAATCCTCTTCCCCTCCTGTTAACCATCCGCTCAGCAGCTCCAGGCATTATGGCACAAGCGACCCATTTCTCTGGGACAACCCTCATCGCTCAGGGATTCATTTCCCCTGTTACTCCGTGTTTAGGAGCCTCGGTGTTTAGTTTACAGCGTTACGACTCCAGGCAGCGAGCAGCCACGCAGACGAGGAGTTCCAAGTGCTCCCACATGTGTTCTCTCGCCGTCGATGCTGGCAAAGCAGGTGGGACGAGGAGACGGCCAGCTTGCCCGGTGCCACGCCGTGCCACAGGAGCTTCCCCTTCGACGAGGGGAAAAGTGAGCAGCACGGCCGCAGCCGCCAGGAGCCCCGGGGCAGCCACCGCCTCCTTTCCCCCGGCCCCCGCCCGCCTGCCCGCCAGC
>VZTA01002824.1:377013-446049 GCA_013398855.1 Mohoua ochrocephala
GGGGCTGCTGCCCGCCGGGGAGCCGCGTCCGGCAGCTTGGGGCCGCTCCTGGATGGAGGCGGCCTCGGGCCTGCCGCTTTCCTTCGCCGGGACGCTGTTCCAGCGCCAGGGGCCGTGTTGTACAGGCACGCCCTGGGTTGTAGGCGAAGGGTCCCGAGCGCTTACGGCTGGCGGTGGTTCCTCTGCCAAGTGGGTTTACTCATCATGTGTGGACTTTTGACATCCTTTGACTCCTTGTTGAGTGATACTCGATAACACATTCCTCTTCCAGCATGATAAAGGATGGCAATTTACAGCTTTTGTCCACCACTCCACCCATGCATAATCTAGATCAGAGTAAATTAAGGTTTGCTTTGGGCAGCCGGTAGCGTAAATCTGCATAGCCGTAGGTTGCAATTTCAGAACTAGTTATTTAAGCTACAGACATAGACACACAAGAGATTCTTCTTGGCATGGACTGTTGTCAGATACCGAGGCCCTTTATTAGAAAATACACACTTATAACAGTGGCTGTCAAACCAGGAAACCGGCAGTACCGAAACTCTTTGTGGTGTGGCTTCTGCAGTAATCAGTTGGACTATTACATTCCTTTGTCCCTTGTATCAGTGTTGTGACCTCAGAAGTCAGTAAAACTTAAGTCATCAAGCATTCCAGTGTGATGCTGACTTACACTAGCAGATCTGACCTGTTACCTGGAAGAGAAATTCTCTTTCCTAATTATTTTCGGTAATCCCCAGGGATCAGCTTATAAAATCATTTAATGCGCAGTTCTGTAGGCACAAGTGTTTGTGTGCTAAGGCAGGTCTGCGCTGACAACACACACATGGGTTCATGTAGGCTGAGCAGGTACAGGTGAGATCTGTGGGGGGAGCTACTACTGTAACAATTCTGCTTGTTTCCATGGCATTCCACTGCCATGCCTGTGCTGGCTGTTGCATACTTTCTGAAAGAGGTGCAGGAAAAGGAACTTAAATTTCAACTCCAGTGGTAAAAGATGTGTTGGGTCAATTCAGTGACCTTATGCTGATTGTATGACAGTTTTTCGCTGTGGTCTCATTTGGTCTCTGTTTTGCCTCCTTGTCTGTCTCCTGTACTTAAGAGAAAATATCCAACAGGTCTCTTGAGTTGAATGGTATTTATGCAAGAGTATAAATGAAAGCACACTTTCACTTCAGTATTGCTGCTGGTCAAAATCATCTTTACAATAGGCACGTTTTGTGTTCTTAGGTTTTCGTAATTAGAGGAGGGACAGGTTGGCCTTTTTGGTTGTCCATGAGAGTTGTCAGTGTTCAGAGCATGCTAGCTATGAACTTCAGTCACACATCATACACACATTGTTGTAAACCTGTTGTACTAGTTTGACTGTAACAGTTTGGGGTTTTTACTTACATTGAACAACGGGGAAACAGGTGACCAGCTAATTTTCTGGTGTTTAACAACAGTGGTCTTCCCTCATAATTCACTGAAAGCACTGGTGTGCTGCTGAAGATTTGAGCAACTTAGAATTGAAGTTCCAAATTCTTTCTCAAAATCAGCGATCTTCATTAATAGTGCACATCTGAGTAGGTGTCAGATTATTCTCAGTTGCTTCAGGATAAACTGAAAGGGATACCCATGAAATAGACAGACATAAGCTAGACATACCTGAGTGTAACAGAGAGCAGGAACTGCTGCCTTAGTTGTTAAAGGCACACAGAGTAAACAAAATAAGCCATGAGTCATCTTCTCATTTGGGAGGGGTGGAAGAATCATTGGAGTGCAGGGAAACTTCTGTGTGCTCACTGTTTTAAATTATGGTGGGCACAGTTTGAACTAGAAACTAGGCTAGTGCTGTGTACCTGTTAATTACTAGACTTGTTGTAATACAAGAACCTCAGTAATACTTGCCTTCTGCTTCTTTCCTGTCTTTATGTAGCTAATCTGCTTCTTGTACTTTCTTGCAGCTCAAAGCTGCCTTCTCCCACTTCAAGCTCTAAAGTGATGTTGAATTCATCTTCCTTACTGCTTGGCAAAAAGGTATTTTATTAATGAAGTCAGATATTCAATCATCATATTTGTATTTGGAGAGGCAGAAGTAGTCTTATAATTACTAATAACTAATGAGTAAGAAATTGAGACATGAAAATATTATACAGTGGGGCAAAGTGTTATCTGCTGAACTGTTCAGCCCTGCCAGCATTGGTGGCACCATGGCATGGGCAGAGCTTGGGATATCCTAGATCAGAGTAGGCTTTGGTGCCTCGTGGCTGGGTCAGAGTCTCAAGCCTCATTATGTTGATGCTGGTCCGTGTAAGGTTTCCAAAAATCTCTTGCAAGGCTGGCTTCCAACACATGGGATGAAATCCATGTACCTGGGAGTGCTGGCCATTGTTCTTCTGAACTGCTCAGCTGTTTCCTGGCTAACCAGGAAAAGGGACTGTTTGAGTGTTCCCGGGTTTCACTGCAAACTCAGTGATCAACTTTGGTTGGTCCAAAGTCGTACGGTCTTCACAGTATAAATGAGTGTTTGTGCTGCTAGTACTACTTTGCTCTTTTGGCTTTAAGTGCAGTTCCTCTCTAGAAGGAATATGCGTGTTTTTAAAGGAGACAAAGCTCCTGTCCATTAGAGTAATGGACTACAGGTGTGCACCTTCCCTCAGTTGTGAATGTGTGTGGTAAGCTTTGGAGGTGGGTTGCAGCTCCCTCTAAGGAAGAATCATTTTTACCCCATAGCAAGGCATCATAGCACAACGTGACAGAACCTCCTGAGTTCTGCTTGACCTGCCTTCTGGCAGTATCTGACAGACAAAAGTAAATGACTGGAAAATCTGGAGTGTGTGCTGCTTGGAGGCTGCCAGGGTGACTCCTGTTTTATATTGTAGTATATTACCTGCCAGGAATGGGTTACTTTGCAAAGCTTTGCAAAAGATTCCTGGCATAATGTGTCAACATCTATGAAGGAGGAATTCAGTGGGGTAACTATCAAATGTTGCTCTACAAGCAATATTAACAGCTATTGTTTGGTGACTTTGATAAGCAGAGACACAAAATAGATGCTGGGATCAGATCACAAATGATCTCATGCTGTGTCTTCAGAATGCCGTGAGTCTTGTAGGCGGGAGCACCATAAATGGTGCGAGTGGTTGGATGAAGAACTATTTTTGTTCATCCTTTCCTTCTGCTGCAATCAGCCCTTACAGTAAATCCGTAGGAGGTGAACCCCATATTTCAAGCTTCAGTTTGGGACAGGAACAGCCAAGTATTCAAATTCAGGTACTATTTATACATTGAGTTCTGGAGCTAGGAGAAGGAAGATGTTACTGAAATGAATAACTACATTCTGGAACCAGTCTAATGATCTTATTTGGACTAACTCTCTGTAACATTTTGACATAAGTCTTTGGCTACGTTAAAGCTCTTTTGGATAAAGAAACAGTGTGAAGAGACCCCCCTGTGTGGTGGAGACAGGGCCTAATGAGACTAAATTCTCAATAATCAGACTACGGTCTGTTCAGAGTAATTGACTGTTTCTGAAAATTTGAATCCAATCAAGTCTAAAAATGCTCGGAACACTTGAAGTATGTTTCTGCGTTTAAACCACAGGAAATTCAGAATTCTGTAAGTGAGGCAGGCCCCTGTGCTGTGTTCCACTGCTGTGTCTCAGCATGACACATGGGTGAGAACGGGGCCAGGTGTGTATTGTTTCCTTCTGTTCTTTTCTCTGGCCTCTAAAAACTGCAGCTAGATAGTGCTTCAGAGCTTGACCTTTCCATAGCAGTTCTTAGTCCAGAAAGCACACACTTTTTTAGTGACTGAGGTAAATATGTCCTTAAATATTTCTCCACTGCTTTATTAAGATTTTTGCACTTATTTTAATTTTGGTAACTTCCCCTATGTGGCAGAGTTAGAAGGGTAGTAGACCAAGTTAACTGAAGACTCCTTCATCATGTTGTATGCTTGGCTAGAAACACAAGAAACACTGATTACTTGGGCAACTTTGAGGAACATCCATGGGCATCTTATGTCACACTGTATCTATTCTTAGAATTTATCATACTTGATATGCAGATTCACAGTCTTAGAAGCTTCAGTACTTCCCTATCTCTGTGTCATTTTTTATATGAATTGAAGCTTTCTCTCACCATAAGAGTTTGCCCCAAACCTGCTATTATAGATTTAGAGCAGTCTGGCATCTTCAGCTTTTTATCAAAACAGATGTCATGCCATGTGACTGTAGAAAAGTGGAACCATTTAGCTCCTTTAAGCTTCCCTTTTCAGGTCATAATAGATGTGATGATTACGACTGCTTATGGGGACTTAATTGTGAAATACTGCAGATATCTTCAGTAATGCATTCAGTTTGTACATTTGAAATCGAATGTATTCAATTTACTTTGCTTCCATTGTAAGCAAACATGTAAATCATTGTTTCATTTCTATATGTACAGCTTCAGAAGCTTTTAACTGATACGTGCTCTAGTCTCCAAGACTCCATATGAAAGAGCAAGATGAATCTTAAGTTTGTTTTCATAACACTTTAAACATCCAAGGAGATAAAATGAATTATTTTTTAAGACTAACTTGATAGTTTTTTTTCCTGAACAGTGACAGGGTACAGTGAATGATTAATTCTTCCTCCTGTTGCTGCAAAGTGCAAGAATGCAAGAATGCCAAGAATTCCCAAATATGGGAAGCCTCACCTCTGAGACATCTCTTAACCGCTGTGTTGAAATGCTTTGCTAAATCCCTGTCTTGAGGCAGCAGTGTGTCCCAGGTGAACAAACAAGGTAAACTGTTAAATCTTCTGAGATGACTGCGGCTGGGATGCCTCTGTAGCAGAGGGGTCCTGTTTAATGGGAAAACTCAGTCCACCAAGTATGCTCTAAGTCAGAAATACCAGTGTAACTTGCAAGGAATGCTGAATGAAAGTTCAAGGGATAGTTTGCATCTTCCATGTATGCTGTTTCAGATTCTTGAAATTTAATTCATAGCTATGAGTTGAGAGAGTTTATCCAGGTCCTGAGGAAGCAGCTTCTGCAAGGCATTTTGGGAGAGCGTACTCACACTTGCATCTTGTCCTTTTTTGTCTCGTTTTCTAGAGATTCTGTTAGCTGAAATGGACCAGTGAGAAGATCTCTGCTAGTGCTGTCCTGTTGCAGGGAAGAGTGGTGCTTAGGACAGGGAGCAGGAAGAGGAAGCTCTGCAGCTGATAGCAACATCTGCTCCTGTCACGGGTGCAAGTCTGCTGTCCTGGAGCGAGGGCCTCCTAATGTATGTCTGTGGCAGCTTTAAGGGGCTCGCTTGGATACTGTTTACATGTTGTTAGTATCCTTTGGGAGGCACGGGAGTAAATATGAATGCTGAATTTGGACGAGTTGGGAGGCCTTTGGAGGCAGTGCAAGTTCCTGTTTTACTCAGTGTCGTGTTGGATTTCTGGAGGTGAAGTGTCAGTCTAGTTCGTGTGTTCTGTGGACTCACTGGGCTATAATGCTGTGTGAACACATCCTCAGGCCCTTTCCCTTTATGCTGGATTTATCTCCCAACTGATGTAGTTTGACAAGGCTGACTTTAATAATCTTTGCTAGTGTTTTTTGGGTTAGCATAGTCTGCATAAATTTGTGTAGTCTTAGGAGATATAAATAGGGAAAGGACTATTGTCAGGTATGTGTCCAGTAAAGAGAGAAGTGTTGTGTATACTTCAGCTGTGACTGAATTTTTCTTCCAATAATATTACAATCAAGTAACTTAAAATTGTAGACTGCAGAGCTATGTGAATGGCTAAAAATATTTTAGAAGGAAAGAATTAAAAAAGGGGAAAAAAAGGGAAAAGGGCATATCATGATTGGTTTTAAATATAGTACCTCTGATTTTAAGAGCAAATGTGAAATGTGGGGATGTCTAAAGACATGATGATGTTCTTACTGTGGTGCTGGAGTTCTTTGCAGTATTTGTATCTGTGCCCTTTGGAACTCTAGCTGCAGATTGCAGAAAACATAATTGCTACTCGTACGGTGATGTATCTTGAAGTGCTGTTTCGTGCTCGTGTCTTGTAGATAACATGATAGGAAACCAGTAACTTCTTGATGAATCACTTCCTTTTAAATATTCTTTACATTATATTAATTAGCTGAAATAACAAGCTAATGAATAGATTGGTAATCCTTTGTGTTCAGCAACCCCACCCTTCATGCACAGTTTAGTTTTGTAAATAGAATGTGAAGGCTCATGCACAATACACAAATAATGATACTAAATAATGTAAAAATTAGACTGTGAATTTAAAAGAAAAGTCTACATAAAAACATCAAGATTTCTAGTCTGTTGCATTCTTTGTCTTTACATTGTAGCCATGAATGTGTTAAAGTTTATAACTTTGGCATAGAGCAATCTAATAATTCATCAGGACGCTTACAGAGGAGGGTAAGGAGTTTTTGATGTGTATATAAAGCTTGTCTGTAATTTTTTTTTTCAACAGACCTGCTGACTTACATTTCCACACCAAATACAGAGGTCTTCTGGAGGAGTAGGAATTCAACACTGCAACATGATTTATATAATGGAGAATTTTTTTTAAAAATACCTTCAGTGTTTCAGTCTACTTGAGGCCTTTCGTGTTGGTGTTGCCTGGTTGTGCAGGACTTTGAAAGCAGCTGTAGTAACAAAATATGCAACAGAAAAAGAACAAAAGTAGTAGAATTAGGAAGCAAAAAAAAAAAAAGAGGAGAAAAGACAAAGGTGACAATATCATGACCAAATAGGTCAGCACGGGAGCATTTTAGTCTCCGTGTGAAGGCCCGTAGCGTTGTAAAGAAAGATCACAGAATCATAGCATTGTTTGGATTGGTGGTGACTTTTAAAGGGTCTTGTAGTCCAATTCCCCTGCAATAAGCAGGGACATCTTCAACTATATCAGGTTGCTCAGAACCCCAGCCAGTCTCACCTTGAATGTTGCCAGGGGTGGAGCATCTGCCCTGCTCTGAGCAACCTGTGCCAGTGTTTTACCACCCTCGTTGTAAAAAACTTCTTCCTTATATGTAATCTAGATTGACACTCATTACATTTAAAACCATTACTCCCTGTCCTATTGCTACAGACCCTGCTAAAAAGTTTGTCCCCACCTCTTTTATAAGCCCCTTTAAGTACTAAAAGGCTGCAATAAGATCTCCCTGGAGCCTTCTCTCCCTCAGTCTGAAAAACTCCAGCCTTTCCTCATAGGCACCTCACAGTAGAGGTGCTCCTGCTCTCTGATCATCTTTGTGGCCTCCTCAGGATCCACTTGCACCAGGTCCGTGTCTTTCCTGTGCTGAGGACCCCAGAGTTGGACACAGTACTCCAGGTGGGGTCTCCTGAGGGCAGAGTAGAGGGATGGAAGCTCCCTTGAGGTGCTGGTCACGCTTCTTTTTCTGCAGCCCAGGATATGATTGGCTTTCTGGGCTGCAAGCGCACATCACTAGCTCATGTCATCATCTAAACTGTCTTCCTATATCTGCCAGTAATTAACAATTCTTTATGTGGTCACCATTTCATTTTATCCAGTGAATTTTCCTTATTGCTCGGGGTTACAGTTTTTAGACAATGAGAAAAGAAATGGTGTGCCTTGAAAAATAAACATTTGGGTCTGGGCCTTTGTAAAGGTGAGGTGATCCCACAGTAAGGCTGTACCAAGAAATGGCAGGTTTTATGTGGCAGGCATACTGAACATTGTTTCCCAGGACTTGTAAGCGAGTTTTGGCACCTTGGTTGGTTCCTGCTCTATTGTTGTAAGCATGCCTATTTTAAAATGCATCCAGTTCTCTTCCATCTGAGAAGTTGGTGACCCAGGCACTGGCAGAGTGACAAGTGGCTGTAATTATACAAAATTTGGTAGTATATTAAATGCAGAACAGCAGAGTTGGATTCAGTGTTGAACTGAAATGGGGAGTGATTGGATGACGGAGTGGTTTGCTTGTGGAGGCTGTGGAATCTCCTTCCTTGAAATATTCAAGACTCAATTGGATGTGGTCCCACACAACCTGATCTAATTAGATCTAATTAGACATGCTTTGAGCTGGGGTTATGTTCAATGGACTCCAGAGGTTCCTTCCAATTTGAATTATTATTTGATGCTGTGAAGGGGCAGTTTGTACCTAGGACTTAGTGTGCCAGGCTCCCCACAGAAGCCAGTAGGTGTCTTCCTGCTGGCTATGCCCAGGGAGTATGGAACTCCCCAGGAGGAAGTTTCTGCCTGCCAAGTAGAAGACAAGCTTCTTTCAGTGTTCCTGTTAGTTCCACAAACTTGCAAATTACTGATTTTAATCTGAAACTTTAACACCCACACAATTAGTTCATTTCATAGACAGCAAGAGGCTTTTGTTTGCATGAGCTTTTGGATTTGTACTGAGAGAAAAACACATGTGCCATACATTTTTGTTCCCTGTCGTTTCTGTTCTGCTGCACTGAGAGTGGCTGAGACTGGCTTGAAGTCTGGAAAGTAACTGTCAAAACAAAACTAGGAAATGGCGATGATTTCTGTGCTTACCCCTTTTCTCATTGTTGCAATATGAGATCCACTTCTTTGGCGGATGAACTGAAAAGTGCCCCCCTTCACACACAGAAATTACCAGCTCTCTAAACTTCCTAGGAATTCCTGTTTTCTTTGGCTCGCATCATCCTCAACAGTGGAGGTTTTGTCATTATAATTTAGTTCAAGTTTTGTCATATCTGTGAGACAGAACAGCACTTTCCTTGTTCTGCATTTTGGTTTGTGTAGTTCAGGTAGCAATGGGGAACAGAAACAATTTGTATCCAGTAGAACTCACGCAAAGTGATTACACATGGCCACTTGAGTCACCTCTTCTCAGGAGAGCTTGGGAGCCCAGCAGGACACTCGGACCCTGCAGCATGAGGTGCCATGTGTGGAGTAAAGGATGGCTTGGGATTGCAGGGTCTTTGAGAGGGGACTCTTCAGACTAGAGTAATTTTTCATGGTGGGGTTTGGTTAGTTGTTTTGGGGGGGGGTGGGGAGGGTTTGAATGATTAGTCTATTAGCCTTTCTTAATTGCTTGTTAGAAGGTCATGATCAGGACTGTATCCATAAATATCCATAAATGTAAACTAACTTTTTTTGTGATGGGAAATTCTGAACAGCTCTAACCATATTGACAGAGCCATGAAACTGAATTGATGAGTATATCTATCTGCGTTGACAGGTTATTAATAGAAATTACAATCAAGCTGGACTTATGACTATACTAAGAACACTTTGTTTTTCAAACACTTTGTTTTTCAAAGCTGATACCAAATCACAGTTATCTGAATATGTCGTATCTTGAGTTGATTTTTATTGTGCACAACTTGCTGTATTCTGGGAAGTAAATAATTTGCTCATTTCACTGTGGTGTACCACATCATTTTCCTCCATTTCATTAAGAAATCCTTGATAATCTTATAAAGTTTGGTTTTTGGAGATGAAATTTTAAAGTACGTTACTTTTTGTAGAGGGATAAGGAAGATGAAGGAGGCAACATAGATGTATTTAGATGTCTTCAGCCTTTTTCAGACACCTGCAACAAATACTAGACATACTCACCAGTTTTCTGTTTCCTCTGTGTTTAGTTTCTGTAGCCTAGAACTTGTTGGACTTTGGTCTTTTGAGGTCCTCTACTAATTAAAGAGGAGTAAGCAAAATTAAAACCAGATTTTGCAGATTAGAACAGCCATTCAGATCTTGTTGAGAGTTACCTTATTCAGAAACTACAGCTGAGCAAGGCAGTCTGCTACATAGAAGATTCTCAGAAGAATTTTTGGCATATTCTTTGCACGTGACCTGAAGTGCCGTGAAGCTGCAGTTAGTGAGGAGATTGTGCTGTCAGGGTGGTCTCCTGTCCGTCTGGTACTGAGTGCTGCCCCCCTAGGATCTCACACATTGAGGGAAACTACAGGGACCAACGTCCAAAGGAGGGGATAAGACATAATTTTCCCTTAAATCTTGTGTTCTAGAGCAGGGTTCTGGGCTGGTTTTCCCTGCTGGCTTCCTGCAGATCCTGCCAGAGGAGACAGCAGTGCTGTGGCAGCGTGAGGAGCGATGGCCGCGCTGTGGCCTTGGCTCTCTGTGTCCGGAGCTGCCCTTGCTGCGGCATCAAGCCCAAGCTCCTAAACCCTGCAGAGCTTCCCCGGGCTTTGCCTTGAGCACGAGCCTCAGCAATTACAGGCTGCTGCTTGCGGAGCTGCTGTAATTGCCCTTGTCTAACAAGGAAGTTTTCACACACGGAGATGGTGAAGTTTTCTGGTCTTTTGTTGGTGGAGAAGTGTCTGGGCTGTGTTTCAGACACTCGTTCCCTGCAGTCCTGGCAGTTGCATGCCATGCATTCAATGCATAGTTAATTTTACACGTAGGTGTTTCTATCTGCAGGACAGTTCCTAGGAAGCACATGCAAGAGAGGAAGATAAGTGTGTTTGTATTTGTTACGAGTTTGTTTAAAATTGTAGTCAGGGCTTCCGTTTGAAGCAGAAAGCTGTGTTCTCTCAAACGCTGAGGGCTAGAAGTGCCAGTGGGGCAAGATCTTTGTAATTTTTTGCTCAGCATTTAAATAGTTCATTGTTGTCTGTATTTTTTATCTTTGTAATTCATAATTAACAGACCACTTGATTAAGATGATAGTCAAGGTTCTGCTTGTTTAATTTTACTGACAAATTTCATATACAGGAAACTCACAGGCTTAAACTTGTTCTCTCTCGGGTTTTTCTCCTGTCCCCCACCTTTCCCTCCACAAATTATTTGATACCTGTACGTATAACTTGCCAGTGCTGGTAAGGAACTGTAAAATTTCTGCACAGAAAAGTTATGTAAATAACAAATAATGCTTTCTTAAATATGTATTTACTGCCAAGTGTTTCCTCTCTCTATGAAAATACCGAGTGTGTTAAATTCTGAAATCAAAATGATGCTTTGTGACCTGCTGTAATTTGGACAAGTAAAATATTCATTTTTCTCTCAATAGAAAATTTTTAAAGCTGGAGATACTAACCAGGATGGACAGCTGGATTTTGAAGAATTTATGCAGTATCTTAAAGAACATGAGAAAAAGATGAAACTGGCATTTAAGAGCCTGGACAAAAACAATGATGGTATGCCTTGATTTATTTTATTTGCTCAAACATTGTTTGAAGAAACTGTGCATTAAAAGTAGTTTAACTTACATTCTTTGTCTGAACTGGAACAAAAAGTTGTGAATATGGAATCCTTACTTCTTTTCCTTAACAAGATCATAGTTAAAGTTTGCTATAGGTCAAAAAAAAAAATTATAGCCTTTATTCTTTCTGTTTTCTCCAAGTACACTGAACTGGGGCTCCTCGTTCCCCAGATGGAGAAACTGTAAGGAAATTTCTGACTATTTCTAGCTATTAAAGATAAACCAGTTTTTAACTAACTGCATATTTGCATCCCATTTGCTTTGTCCTTGTAGTAGACAGTTAAAACACATCATCTGTGTTTAAGTTGATGTTTAAATCATCTTTGCAGTTATTCAGCTGCTACAATGAGCTCCAAGGCGCTAAGTTTATTAAGATTCATGTTTTAAATATGTATCATCTTTATTTTAATGTTTCAAGGAAAAATTGAAGCCTCAGAAGTTGTCCAGTCCCTCAAGATATTGGGTATAAACATCTCAGAAAAACAGGCAGAAAAGATCCTGCAAAGGTCAGGAATTACTATTTTTCGAAGCAATTTAATCTTCTTGTATTGTTAGTTTTTATATTTTTCTGTTTCAGAGAGGGGGGCAAATGGGATTATGACTTTGAAAGGTGTTGGTAGTTATTATTTGGAGCATCTGGTTCTGGGAGGAAAATGTTACTTTATTTCTCTGTAAATGTTGTTGACAGGAAGAAGCACTATATTATGTTTTTAAATGGAATAGGACAGATGCACTTGGGTAAGAGAAGCACAGTGTTGAAAGGCCATGGCAGATTCAGCCTTGGAGTCACTGTATGGAATTTACAGTCAGTTGTTATTGACGTGATAATCCAAGTTAAAAAAAAGTGGGGAGGGGAGGGGGAAGAAAAAGCAAAAACCCAGAACAAAACCCCACCATTGCTATTTCCTTACATAGTTTTGTTCAATTTCTTTTCAGCATTGATGCTGATGGGACAATGACAGTAGACTGGAATGAGTGGAGAGATCATTTTATGTTTAATCCAGCTACAGACATTGAAGAAATAATTCGATATTGGAAACACTCCACTGTAAGTTTAACTTCTCTTTTAACCTAGTGCAGCTCTTAAGTTCATCTCTGCTGTGTTAATTTGTGATACTGAATATAACAGCCTCACACTTGTTGTATTTCAAACATATCTGTATTGTTTGGTTTTCCTTTTCACTTCATGCTCTCCCATTTACAAGCAGGATTGTGCCATATGAGTTTCTTCTGAACAAAGAAATTCAGCTAAACTTTGCAAATAATTATCAGTAATTCTTAGGATGGAATCCTTTTCCTCTTTTGGAGAAATCCCACAGAAAAATAATAACCACAATATTAAATATTTTTCTTTGCACATTAAAGTATGATTTGATTTGTTGAAACAAATTATATAGACATTTTAACTTGTTTCTTATGTTGAAATTAGTATTTGCAGTTATATAGTATCATAATTATCATAAAACCACTGGTGTCTTTACTGGTGCTTTTCTGTGCACATCGCGTTCTTTTGTGCCATGGAATTTATTTTGAGAATGCAGAATATACAGCAATGGGCTATGCAGAGGAATTTTTAAAGTTTTTATTGAATGGAGCTGTTGACACCTCAGTGACTGATTTTTAAGAACAGTACTAAAGTAAGTAAACAGTAATCCTGTTTGCTAAATATCCTTCCTGTAGATTATTGGAGGAAATAAGGTTAGATGCTTTTGAATATAGTGAGACCATTTATATCTCCAGGGATTAGTCAGAATTTCCATAATAAAAAACAGTTTATGAGATCTGAAAGCTTTGAGTGTTTGACACTGCACAACCTCAGTTCAGGAATGCTTGCCAAAAGGGAGTTAGCTCCCTGTTTGCTGAAGAAAGCACTTGAAGCACTGCTATGAGATCAAATAGTCCTGGTCCCAGCTTACTTAGTAGAAAACCTTTGCTTTAGTAAAATGCTCCTTACTGTTATTAAACAGAAGATCTGTATTTTTCAGGGTTTTTTTTTATGGAATGCCATTAGTTGCCCCCAAGAAACAGCTGAGGGAGTCTCCTGTGATCTTAGTGTTGCAGTCAGCTGATGACCCAGTTATCACAGCAGGCAAAATCCAGCTACACGGCAACACAGCTGGTCTTCCAGATAAGGGCAGATGTGAGACCTCCCAGCCTGGCCGGCACTGACAGACAGCTCTCACAATTCTGTTTTTATTATAAAATTTTAATTGCTATCAGACTCTTCCAAGCAGATAGCTACATTGGCATAGAATTGTTATGGTAGCTCTGGCCTCTCTGTTCTAAACACCCTCAAATTCACCTTTTTTTTCCTTACTTGCATTTAGGTCTCAGTACACACAAGGTTTAAACTTGTGAGATGCATAATATCTCTTAGAACACTGAATTTATATTTTGAGAATTTTGATTGATCCTTTGATGTTTCCATGTAGTTGAGCAACTGATGACACCTTACTTGGAAGCCTCAAATGCGAGAAAGATGAAAGGATTTTCCAATTAACCTGTTCTGTGTTCAATATCCAGAATAGCTGGTGCTTATCCTTTTTGTCCAGTGGCTACATTTACAGTCTGCATTCTGCAATTTTTGTTCCAAATGACCAGGACAGTATTCTGTCTACTAACAGATAGAGAATGCAGCACAAATTAGGGATATAGTGTCTACAGTTAAAATCAATGATAGTTTAAAAGGTTTATAAGTTAACACACTTTCTGGTCAGTACTTATCAGTTATGAATACATTCTTGTTCTTTTTGTACGTTTAATTTATGTGTAATAGCAGATTTGCATTATCTGCAGTGTACTTTTTCTCATGTATCATGATTATAAGTTATACTTAAGAGCAAAGACTATGTTTAAGTGTCATGTGAGATTTCATAGTGTTATGTCTTAGTTTTATCATTAAAGCCTATATTAATGTTGTTCTTTGATCAAACCCAATGGCAATACAAACATGCCTCCCTTAGTGAAATTTCAAACTTTTATAGATGAAAAAAGTAATTAAATGTGCCTTTCAGTATAACTGATGATAAGAAAATCTATAAAGCATTAGTCAAACTTTTCATTTTGTAGGGTAATACACAGCAGTTACCAGAAATAGAATATTCTGATATATCAGCTATAAAAACCCTGCTTTAAAATGTTGGGGAGGGTGGGGGAAGGAGACATCCCACATATGTGTGAATAAATTACTGTGAGAGAAATCTCTTGTTAGCAACCTTAGGAGATTACCAAACTAATCCCACAAGGCTGTCTGGTGAAAGGTTAGCTGCAACATATAAGCATTTGAGCTTTAGTGCTGACTTTAAAGGACTGCTGATAATGACAGAATGTCTTTGCTTGGGCCATACTCAAGGAGGAAATTTGTTGTAATTTTTAATGATGATGGTGCAGTCTTTGAAATGGTGGGTCTGTGGAGTTACTGCTCAATGGCTATGTAGAAGTCAAAGTTGCTTTTCATTGAATAGCTATGCATAGCAAGTTAATTATGGAATGTAAATTAGAGATATTTTTTATTTCTAACTAGCACTTTATTTGCATGTTCTTGGGTAGTATATTAATTTGGAATTAGAACTGTGGATAAAACTTGTGATGGAATGAGATAGTTATTTGCACATCTTTGCTTTGGATTCATAAAGGTATTGGATATAGGAGATAGTTTGACTGTTCCAGATGAGTTCACGGAGGAAGAGAAAAAGACTGGGCAGTGGTGGAAGCAGCTGCTGGCAGGAGGAGTGGCTGGTGCTGTCTCTCGAACAGGTACAGCACCCTTAGATCGCCTTAAAGTCATGATGCAGGTAGGTGCAATGTTCAAGAATTCCTTGGTTTCCAGTGTATCACTTCAGTTGTAAGAGATCTGTTGGGAAAAAATTGAGGGCCAAGGTCAGTATGTGTATTGCAGAGGTCTGGATATGTTTTGACAATTTCCGTATTTTGTATTCATAAGAATTGTATTTTATAGACGTGGGAAAAACTGTAAGCAAAATAATACAGTACTTGTGCCACTAAAATAGGATCTTTTCAGTAGTGCTTATGGTTTTGCTAGTTGATCTATTTAATCGATTTAATACTGATGAGTTTTATAATCCAATCAGAACAGTGTTCTGTACTGTGACTTTGGTTTTGGTTTTTTTAGGTTCATGGTTCAAAGTCAAACAAAATGAATATAGCCAGCGGTTTTAAGCAAATGTTGAAAGAAGGTGGCGCCCGATCGCTTTGGAGGGGGAATGGTGTAAACGTTGTGAAAATAGCTCCTGAAACAGCTATTAAGTTCTGGGCTTATGAACAGGTAGGATGATAAATTAAGAATGAAAATAATGCTAAATAAAGTCCTAAATCACTCTCACTGTTCATTATTGGCACTGTTGTATTATATAGGAGTTCTTGTCATGGTTGGGGATTTTGTCATAGTGGTTTGAGTGACTTTCAGATTTAAAATAGTTTATTCTGATAATAGAATACTTACTGTTAGGCAGATTTTACTGTTTTATTATAAGCAGTGCAAGTTAATTACATCTGTCACATGTTTTAAACTGTCCCTGAGTCTGCATGGCTTTGTATGGAGTACTGCATTAATGCGTAGATTGTTGCTTCAAAGTGACAGCAGGCAAAAACTTCACACGTTATGCTAGCTGAACTTAGACGGGATTCATTTAAAGTCAAATATCACAGTGCTATGTATGATGCCCTCATCCTGGATTTCAGAGTTATATTTACCTCTGAATCAGCTTTAAGCATCATGTTAAGGCCTAATCCTCCTTTGGAAAATGAACTCCCATTCTGGTGTATTTAAATGAGCTTTATTTTTCCTCTGTGGGGCTTGCTAGTGCCTCAGATAAGACTAAATCAGCATACTGCACATCTCTGTACAACTGGGAGGTAAAAGCAACAAAATATCAAATAAACTTGGGGATGTTGCAAGACTGAACAGCAGGTTTTGGTGCCACAGAGTAACCTTGGGCACATTATTCTTTACTCTTGGAATGACACAGTATGTACAGCTCTTGAAGTGCCTCTGTGAAATTGCTAGTTGATCTTTCACTCTTTTATTGGACGACTGGATCTGCAAGGGAGTTTGGTTCCTCTTTGTTTTCTGGAGTTCTTAGCGTAGGTAGCTTTTGTTGGCTGTTTGCAGAACATCTGTGGTACTGTGGGTGACTGAGGTATTTAATCTAAAGAATTCTTGCAGGCTGGAATGTTTATTGTGTTCTGGAGAATCTTTTTGGGCTAGCAAATGTAACTAAATACATGAAAAACTGAGAACAGCCCGAAAAGACATTTTGTACTGTACTCTTGCCTTTTATAGTAACTCTTGCCACTCCTAAAAACCATGTGTGTTTATTTCTGTTTTAACTGTACAGTATAAGAAGATACTCACTAGGGAAGATGGAAAGTTAGGCACCGTTGAGAGATTTGTATCTGGTTCTTTGGCTGGAGCAACAGCACAAACTTCTATTTATCCCATGGAGGTAAGTATCCCATGGAGGTAAGAAAATCTGCTTCCATTGGAGCCTGCAAAATGTTTGGTTTATTTCCAAAGTAAACCCCATTTTGCTCTTGAAAATATTGTAAAAATTCCTCTCTAGTCTTATATCCTAATTTATTTTTACTTTGGACTTCCTTTCAGAATTTCAGTGCTAGGCGTTTTAGAATCTGTGTTCTAACTGATTCTTGTAATCTTTCCATATATTTCACTGTATAATATTTTTTAAAACAATATTTAAATAAAACCTAGTTCACGAAAAAAATCACCCAAGAACATTTAAAGTTCAGTATGTATTCAAGCATTTTGTAAATTGGGCATAAATCCTTTTCCTGCTATATGTAAGCAAGGAATGAGGAAGAAGCAAGAATTGAAGTTCTGTTGTGTTATGATGGGAAGCTGTGTCTGATGAGGAGAACAGTGTGAAGGAAGGATGTAACAGCTACAGCTCAGGCTGGCTGGACTGGCTGCTCTTCCCCCTGTAGGACATACCTGTAGGTGGTTCTACACATTGCAATTTAGCTAGTGTTAGTATAGTAACTGCTCCAGTGTAACTATTACACAACATTTCACAGAAATAGGATGTACTTTCTTTACTGCTGGTTCCCCAGAAAGTTTATCACTTGTGCAGATATATGTTAGAATAGATGTTGGGTCTGGGACTAAGCCAATACCAACATCAAGTTCGGTAGTAATGGCAAATGTAACCTAAATAGCTTTTTCGTGGGTGGGGATTTCAGTAAGAATAGAATTGGTTTCGTTTTTGAAGCGATAATGATCTCTTTAAAGAGCATCCTTGCTGTTCCAGAGGCTGAATCCCAGCTGAGCTGAGTACAGAGATGGGTTAAGTTAGGGAATAACTAAAACACGATGTAGATCATCTGGATTACACTGATCAGTGGAGACAGGTGAACTATTCTATAATAATATCTTCTGGTCTTCCTCACAAAGATACGGTACTGTCCTACAAGTGTTTTCAGGATGTTTCTGAGTAAGAGAGAAAAGCCAAGCGCCAGGAAATTCCTGAGGAAGATGCAGTCTTATGAGGCTTTAAAGTAGACCAAATTGTTGCTCAGGAAATTTCCTCTGTGGTTTCTTTTGGATGCTGTTATTAATTTCTTTGTTCTAAGATGCAGTACAGATTTATTTTCATTATTAATCAGCTGCTGGGTTTCAGTAGTGAGAAACAATCCTTATACTCCTTAACTACCTCTCTAAGTGTCATACTTTCTGAAAGATTATTTTCTTAATATGCTTTAGTGTTCCCAGATCAGAAGTGCCATCTGCTAGCATGTTAGTACTCTCACTTGTTCCTTAGCTAATAGTTCTATTGAATATTGCCTATACTGTTGCCTTCAAGTTGATCAAATAACTGCCTGTTTTAATCAAGAAAATAAAGCTAAAATGCAATTTTAAAAGGCTAAGAATTTGTAAGCTAGTATATGGTGATGCGTGGTGCTCTGCACTAAGGACAGAACCCGAAGAAGCCTGCTGCTAACAATGCCCTACCAGTAATCAAAGGAGATTTGGAGCACCAAAATGCAAAGCAGTTCTAGAGAATTGAATAAGCAGAGATACACTGTGTATCTAATATAGATTAATAAATAGGTATGTAATTAAGGCTGCTATTTTTTTCCTTTTAGGTTTTAAAGACCAGATTGGCTGTGGGTAAAACCGGGCAATATTCTGGGATGTTTGACTGTGCTAAGAAGATTTTAAAAAGAGAAGGTCCAAAGGCCTTCTACAAAGGCTATATTCCTAATATTTTGGGTATAATTCCTTATGCTGGCATTGACCTTGCTGTTTATGAGGTGAGTTTAGATCACTGAATGCATGTAGCTGTCATTAATTAATTTACAAAAAGCGTAAATACTTTTTAGAATTTGTATTATTGTCCTAGTACAACTGGTTCAATTTTTAAAAGACAAATGAGACTTTCCACTACTGTTACTAGACCCCAGTGTTTCTGTTTGCCCCTCTTGAGGAATGCCTGGGCAGATGGGCCCTTCCACGCAAGAGTACCAAGCAGGAAATGCCCTAAGAGAGGATTCTACAGACCTTGGCAGTACCACAGGCTTTCATACTTACCTAACCCTGTTAGACTGGAACATACCCATTCTATAGGAAATAGGGGCCTTTCAAAGGATATTCATATTATGGTCCCTGTCCTGCATTTATGATAGTTTATACATTGTTTTGCCAGTTGTTGGATTTATGAGTGGATTATATTAACCTGAATTCCTTGTGTGTCTGTGCATGTCACCAGAATTCTTTCTGGCTGACATAGCTTTTCTGAGGAGTTTGAAACACTGCTGTCTTTCCTTTCCAGAGAAACTGGCACCTATTTCACCCACCAGCAATGAAAATCTTTTATCTCCCTTAGATAATACGTGTTGCTTCAAAGTGTGTTAAATAACTCAGATGCGGAGACTAATTTTTTTTCTAGTCTAGACAAATCTTTTTTTTGACACTGCATTAGTAATCACCAGAACTGCTTGAACAAACATTTTCAAAGCTGTATGGGATGTCTTTTCTACAATTTGCATCCTTGTTTCTGCATGGACGATGTGCACAGCTCTGTGAGCTTTTGTTGCACCTTGTGGGGTACTGAGTTGTTTCCCTCCTCCTCTCCCCAAAGTATGACAGGTGCATGGGCACTGTTCCTGCTGCTGGGTCTTCTAAGGATTTCTCTTCTAGGTACTAACTATTGTAGTCTGGTTGAAGTCCTTCCCTGTGTGCTAAGGTGTTTACCTGTGCACTTCAAGCACAGGTAGGACTGGCCCAGTGAAATTGGTGCTTTTCAGGATTGAGCCCTTAGGATTTGTTATGAATGAAGAAGTATTTGTTTACCTTTTTGAATGCAGATATCTCTTCTCTTACTGTTTAATTTTATACCTTGGCAGCTGCTAAAGAGTACGTGGCTAGAACACTATGCCTCGAGCTCTGCTAACCCAGGTGTTTTTGTGTTGCTGGGGTGTGGCACTGTTTCCAGCACATGTGGGCAGTTAGCCAGTTACCCTCTCGCTCTCATCAGAACACGCATGCAGGCTCAAGGTGAGTTCTCTTGTACTGAAAATGCTTCTGTGTGGTCACATTAAAGTTGTGTTGTATATATCACATTTGGGATAGCTCTAGCAGAGACATAGGAATAAAAAAAAAACAACTTGGAAAAACCAAGGACGTATCTGGAAAATTCTTCTTAATGTTGGTCCCTTCTCCCTCTTACCCCCAACACTATTGTTCTTCATACTCAAATTAAAAAGTAACATTTCAAGCACTGGTGCTTTGTATATTCTGAGAGCCACATTCCATACGAGACTACCAGACACAGCCCCTGTCATAGTCTGGAAGCACTCTTTGAAACTTTAGAACGTTTTCTAAATTTTAGAGATTAAGTGACAGGGCTTGCATTGTCCTCTGAGGGTAGACAGCAATGTTTGCTCTGTAGGACATTTCATAAGGATAGTTTCATCGTTGAGATTTTTGTTTGATAGGTTTCTGCACAGACTTAAGGATGGGAGCCTAGATTTCCAAAGGAATGTAGGTGGATAATGCTTTTCAGTGGGATTTAGACACATGGATATCTCCCAAATGTCTGGGATTAAAAGATCTCTTTTCAGTGGCCCTGTGATAGTAGGCTCACGATCCAGGTGTTTGATACTTGCTCAAGATTTTTAACATTACTAGAACTGTTATATAACACATTATCTTTTTGTTCTAGCCTCGGTGGAAGGAGCTCCACAGCTGAACATGGTTGGTCTCTTTCAAAGAATTGTTGCTACAGAGGGACTCCGAGGACTTTATAGGGGCATAGCCCCTAATTTTATGAAAGTGCTTCCAGCTGTCAGCATCAGCTATGTTGTATATGAAAAAATGAAACAGAATTTGGGAATAGCATGAAATGAAGGAAGAAGGTGAGATGCTTCTAATGTTGTTGGAAACACCAGAACAATAATGTTTTCTCAAGTAATCTGCTCTCACAATTGGAGACAGATCTTTATAGAGAGATGCTGCAACTTCCACATTTGCCCTTAAGTGGGAAGAAACTTTCTTAAATTTTAGTTCACCATTTCTAAACAGATACCTATATTGCACTTTAAAATGTCACTGAGTTGAAAAAAAAATCAAGAAACTGTCTTTAAATCAGCAGTATGTTTTTATTTTTAGGAAATCATGCATATTTTACTCATTGGGGTTCTTTTAAATTTGTCCTTTCTAAATGTGTATTTGTCTCGGATCAAGCCAAAGGTAGGAGAAGTTTATACTGCCTTGATACTGAATATATGAAAGTGACTTTTTGTTTTGTCACGCTGCCTATAGCAGCCTCAAGCAATTCACAGGCGAAACTTTGCATGCCTAGAAGTGAGCACTTCTGTTATTTTTGAAGACTGAATGTTAAGTTCGTAAAAAATAGGATCTTGGATATACACAATGATGGAATAGCACATTAAAATGTAGCCCATCATCTTTATCTTCAGGCAAACCTTTTTTGGTTTTCGTTATTTAAAGAGCCTGAGAAACTGCTGTTCTGCGGTACCAGAATACCTCAAATGGATTGACACGGTATTTTTGTAATACAATCAGCAATTTTGGTAACTTGCTTCACTGGACCTGCTTTTCGTTGCACTCGTAAATGTCAGCACCATTAACCATGGCAAAATTTGGGTTACAGCTGAGTGTTTTAAAGGCTCATAATACAAAGGAACAGAAAAAGCTTGGATATTAGATCCATTCCATACGAGTGCAAGTTGCTATTTAAAAACAAGGTGGAGGATCCAGTATTAAGCTGGTAGTAATTGTAGTACAGCCAGTAGCAGGGCTCTTCATAGCTGTCTTGGGGAGAGGAATGCTTCTCATTTTGGCCTCTCCGTTCTTTCCCTTATTCAGAGGGCTGCAGTCCACTATGTGCTTTCAGCCAGTAGAGGTTTGCATTATTATGTAAAGGTTTTTTACAGTTTTGTCTTGCGAGATCAGTCTTCTGTGCACGCTGGCTGTGGCTGTGAAATTGGGATAATAAAATACGCAAGTGTTTTGTCCAAGTGACCAAGTGGCAGTGCTGACCTCAGGTGCCCATCAGATTGATGTTACTGTAGCAAGCAGAGCATGCACACAGACTTGTTAGTGCTTGAGAAACAGCTCCTCCTCAAAAAACAAAGCAGCACTTCCTCAATGCAGAAAGTTAGGTATTTCCATGTACAAGTCCTTCCAAAGTGACTTCCTTTTTGTGTGTGTGTGTGTGGAGGGGCACACAGTTGCCTTCAGGCCTGAACACTGAAATAGATTAACAATTGCTACCAAACTCATTTGTTAGGCTTTTTCTGCTTTCTGCAATGTGTAGTGTCTTAATCTTGGTAAATTCGAGATTATACTTACCTTGACCTTCTAAAAGCAACTGCTCTTAGACCACTTCCTGAAATTGGATTACTGAAGGAAGAACTTTATTCTGTTAAGGTCATTAAGGGTCTTCTTTTTAATTCTTTCTTTTTTGGGGGGGGTGGGAGGGGTGCATGATTTTCTTTGCTTGTTGGGGTTTTTTTTAAGTAGACAAATAAGCAAGCAAGCAAAAATAACTGCCTGAATCTCCCTTGTTCTACATATGCTTTGGGCCATATTTTTCAAACAGCAATCACTAAATTTGTGTTCAGTGCTTCCATGGCTGGTGTTTATTCTCCATAAACTGACACATAATAACTCCATAAAATCTGTATTACAAAATGTTGTTTTATCAGATTTCAGAAAATGGCAGCTCTAGCTGTATTTTGGCCTTCCCTTTAGGGAAACGTTGGACTTTGCACTTTAAAAAAAACAAAACAAAACAAAACCCAAAAAGTCATTCTGTCCAAATCATTTATATGTATAATGCCTTTCTGATCTGAGTGTTTCTTGGTTTTGCCAATATTCTTGTACCTTTGTGGGATTTGTGAGATCAGTTGCTGATAATTTTGTTTGACTGTGACCAATGAGCAAATGTATTGTGTGTGTGATGTAAAGATGACTTTAGCAGTTTCTATCTTCTAGACTTGTTCCATTTTGTTTATAGTGTGCAAGTGCCATTATGAGTATTGAAATTATGGTGACCTTTTCAAATGTTGAAAAGATGAGCTGTTTCAGATTTGATTTTTCATTATGTGCCTTGATGATGACTGTGTTCAATTGTGTATTCTTTGTCTCTTAAGTATATGTTTACCTTTCTAGCTCTATAAAACTACCAGTTTCTAATAAATCTTTTGTTTCCTTATCTGGCTGGTGTGTGCTGATGTGTTTTTTTCATGGTCTCATAGATGACACTTCTTTATTGCATTATATGCCTAATACTCAATGTAAAAAATGGAGGCGATTGATCTAAAAATAAGTTTCAGGCTAGACTATGCTTTGCTATTACACTGATACTTGAAAACATAGTTTGAGATAAGTCAAATGTCTTCCTGTTTAAAACTCTGTCTCATTGCTTAATGGAACACCACATGTTTAGTATTTTTTCTCATTCATTGAACAGTATTACGCAATGATTTGCTTCTGTGTATGTTGCGTGACAGAACTCTTAATACAGGGACGAATGTACTTGCTTGTATTACTGCTGATCTTGCTTTGTTGTTAATCTCACTTGTTAGTCAAAGGATCAATATAAAATCTTTTCAAGGTAATTGACTTAATTTACTCTGCATGTGTAGCATGGCTATGCTACTAAAAGCCTGTTAGTTTAGCAGCCAGCTCTGACAACTCCTTTTGAGTTTTTCACACCAATCCTTCCAATGTTAAAGATAATTGTAAACAAATTAGGGAAGCTTTTCTTGTCTCCCATTGCTGCAAATACAGTTCTTGTAACATAAAATTCAGAAGTTTTCTTTTGAGTAATGGTAGAGGTAGATGCACAGTGTATGATTCCCGACTAAGTGAACAATTTAACATTCAATTTGAATTGAGGCAAGAATGCTTTTAACTGGAAATGCTCTGCAAGAAGAGCCCAGAAGGGAAAGGGAAAGCTTATTTGTTTTCCCTTCAAGATGTATGTGGGGTGTGACAGCCATTCAGTACCATTAACGCTAGAAAACACTGCAGAAATGGCACGAAATCTAAAGTGGTGCTGCCAGTGAGTGTGTGTCTTTCCCTCTTGACTGTGGTGGGCTTCCTGGCAGGATATGCCTGCTGCCGCAGTGGCATTCCTTACAGTGGCACCAGCCCGGGCCCAAGGTGCCTGGCACACCTGCTAGCAGCAAGGGGAACTCTGTGTGCTGAAAGCCCCTTTGCGGCTTTCCCTTCTGCTAAAGAATGCCTGGTGCCCAGCACTCTCAGGTGAGACTGGGTGCGGGCCTGCCTGGTGCCCAAATTAGCCTTCAGAGGCCCAGGCTGAGGTGACTTCTGTCCTTTCCTGCCTTGCTTCACACCTCTGAGCTGGCTGCACCTGCTGGTATGTGCAGGATGTATTGGCAGCTTTCTCTTCCTGCCTTTCTGATATTTAATGGTTGGATAAGGTACAGCAAGAAGTGCATTGCATTATCTGATATTGCCATGTATAAATTACTAAAATATCAAGGATGTCTTAACCTGCAGGCTATTTGCTGTGTAAGGAAGTGTGGTTTTTAAATGCTTCCTCCTTCTGATGTCAGAGTTGTCTTGGGAACGACTTTTAGGACTTAAAGCAAGATACTGATCCTAAACTGTATGTTGTGGAGAATATAATTGATAAGAACTGGATATTTAACACAGAGTGATTTTGGAATACTGACAGTCTTGTTGTATAACTCAGGTCTAGCTTCTAAGCCCTCTTGGTGTCTGAAAACGTCTAGAAATACTACTTTTTTTGTCAAGATTTGTCCAGGGTAAAAATTGTCTGTGTTTTGGCAACTAAATAAATGCTTTGAGTATTGTGCACCTAAGCTGTTATACATTGCATCTGCTTTGCTAAAGGGCTAACAAAGAAGTCTGTTTTGTACTGCGTAAGTATTAGAAAACACCCATAGTGTGTATACACATGGATGCACATATGCATTCACATATATTTATGTATATACCTGTATAAAACCTTTTCTTCTTTGCACCAAGTTTGTGCATCTCCTTTGTGCAGTAGCTGGAACAGCTTCCAGAATGGCCTTTTACTTGAACACTCTTGGAGCCCTGAAACTGCTGTCCCTGCAGAGCTTTCCCCTGCAAGCTGAACGTAGGAGATTGAGAAGTTCTCTTAAATAATGTGTCAGCGCTACTCACGCTAAAATCCAGAACAGTTTGTCCCCTCTAGGCTCATGTGAACTGGAATATCTAGTGCCCATCCCCTTGAAGCAGGTGTTGGCAAAAGCCACTCACTTGCATGGTGGGAGTACAGTAGATGAACTTTTGCATGGGTTCTCCTGCCATTTTAAACGAAACCTTTTGTTAACATATTTGACCTGGACTGTAGCTCTTGCTGAGGCTCTGATATGGAAGCCCTTGCACTCTCCCTAAAGCAAATGTCATGGGTTTTAATTGTTGCAAACTTGCGTGGTGCATGAGCTCTCTCTTCATCAAGCCTTACCCGCCCGTCTCTGAGTCTGCAGGAACCGTGCAGGCTCGGATTGCATTCGAGCAGTGCCATCTACTGTCATGTTGTAACACCCATTTGTGAGGGGGAAGGCTGTTCAGGCTCTACGTTCGGGTTCATTCCTTGCAGTTATCTTCACAGCAAAGGAAAAGCAGCTTATAACAGTGCGGGATAAGCCCAGCTAAGCCATGTTTTTATGGCAGAACCATGGGATCTGTTGGAAGGGAACTATTGAATTGCTGTTGGCCCTAGCAGCGGGTGTCTGTGATGGCATGTCCCTGCAGCCTTCCCCGTGCCTCGGTACCATGTGTGATGCAGTTTGGTAATGGGCCTATTTTGCTTTCCCTAATTAAACAAATTCCTTAACTTTAACTGGCTTGCTGTGTAGATGCAACAGCCTCTGCCTCTTCCAGCACTTCCACTCATTGCATTGATACCACTTTTACTGGGGATTTGTGTATGTTTGCTCCATCTAACCCTACTAGGTTAACATAGCATAGCTTCATGGATTTTTAAGTCCACACTCTTAGCTCTTCTTTTATGGCCTCCTCTGATAATTGCAGGCCAATTAGTTTCATTAAATTGCTTCAATGTGTGTCTGTATCTGTCACATTCATTCCTTCCAGTGTAAAAAACCTAAGCAAGCCTTACAAGTAGTTGGGGCTGGGCAGTAGTTGACTAAAGGAAAAGTTCAGAGGCTGGGGTGTTTTAATAGGACTTGGTTTGCAAATAGGATTTCTGAGTAATCTTGGTGGTACAGATTACTGTCTCAATCCTGGCAGTAGCTCTGAAGCCATCCTTCTGAAAATAGATGCATAAAAAAGTGTCACCTTTGCACATAAATACTAAAGCTAGCAATTCAGATTCTGTATGTACCTCAAACGTAAAGGTTTTTACTGTCAGCTCAAAGATTGCTTGCAGTATACGGGAAAGAGCTACATTTTAGAATTCCTTTTCCAAGTTTGTTTCTTCTTATTTCTCACTAGCTGAACAGATTTGCAAAGGTTTCAGTAGGTAAGAAGGATTGAGATACAATTGCAAATTTTGGAGGTGATGAGGAAGGATATAAAATTCTGACTCATCCATCACCACAGTTATCTTGTTCATAACAGAAGTACTGAAATTACTCTTTATGGGTTAGGAAAAGGTTGCACTGTGTGGGTGGAAAACTCCTGGACTCCCCAAAACTCCATGACTTGCTCATACAAAGCCTTCTGCCTCTGGGGTGGCAGCAATCTGTAACCTATCCTCATTAAGTGTCTGTACTAATTGAACGAGTGACAGTGCGCACATCCGATCCATCTGCCGCATAAATGTTTAATTTTTCTTTTGCCAATCAGCCGGAGTTTGGCAGATGCTGCGCAGCAGAAGAAAAGATGAGAGTGTGGTGTTGCATTTCTCCACAGGGAATTGGAGCTGGAGTAGGAGCACTTCTGAATCAGTCACGACACTGCCATCCCCTTGAAGTTAATTTGGCTTAGACATCAAATATTGCTCACTAGTCCCTTAAGGAGTATCTGATTTTAGTTTGCTTCTCCAGTTGCCTTCTCTATCCTAGAGAAAAAAGGGATAAAGGAAAAGTTTTACTCAGTATTCTCACTCATTCCTGCAGCCTTGCACTCAATGTCCGTACCTTGCTGTGAGGCGTTTGCTGGGCTGTAATCTAATGGCACTCATCATTTCCACAGTATGACATTTTGAGGGGAAACAGTGTGATCCTGTAGATAAGAGTGTCTTGCAGATGGAGATTTTCATCTCACTTCTGCTACTGATCTTGTGTACGTCCTTCCTCAGCATCCCTGGTCCTGGTGTTTTCTTGTATTGTAGGTGTTAAGCTCCCTGGGTCTAACATCATGCTGTGATGGTTCCGTGTGTAGCCTCGGGTTGTGCTATGATACAAATAATATTCTGATTAAAAATTAGGCCCTTGGCCTACAGCAGTGCTTGTTAAAGTATCATGCACTTTATTGGCAGGGATTTTTCTGTTGGTTTGATGATTAAGATAATACCACGATGTGAGAAGAAATCTAATGGAAGCAGGAAAGCAATCATATTCTAAAAAAAGTTGATTGCCAAAGCTGCCTGCTGGGATAAATTCATATTAATCTCACAGATAGTCTTTCATCTCTAAAAAGAAATTTGGCTTCCTGCTTGATTATTGTTTTAGCCTTTTCTCCTAGTTTATTTTTAATTGGCAGTGGTGTTTTGCACCCTAATACAATAATCTCTAATACTGCCAGTAAAGAGTGTATCTCTCGGAGAACACTGAGAACCCACTGACCTGCACTGGTAAATTCTGGTTTTAAGGAAGAAGAAAAGTGCCAAACCACAGGGCCCAGTGTTTTAACTGCCTTCTCTCACTGGAAGTACTCTCGGCTCTTGGACACAATACACGTGGACTGAGGGGGTCTTGTGCTCTCTGAACTGCAAATAATAACATTGGGGTTTTGCGCAGGGCTTTCCACGCAGGAGCCAGGCAGGGCTGGGAAGGGAAGGGCAGCACCGGCGGCAGCAGCCGCTTCTCGGCTCCTTTTTTCTTATTTTTCCCTTGTTTTTCGCTCGGTTTTTGCCCTGCCCGGCGCCGGCTGGAGCTCCCGCGCCGCCCGGCAGGGGGCGCACCCGCCGCCCCCGTGCGACCCAACGCCCTCATGGAAGGGTCGGGGAGGATGCGGGTGGGAAGCTGATTGAGGGAAGCTGATGGTGGGAAGCTGATGGTGGGAAGCTGATTGTGAGTGATCCGCAGGAAGGAATGGAGTCGCGACATGTCTGACTCTGCGGTTCTCTGCCGTCGGCAGGCTCTGGACGTGCAGAGAGGGCTGTACCGCCACGGTGGGACGTGGGCATGAAGGGAGGGAGTGAGGGGTGGGATCGAAGTGAGCAATGAAACCCGAGTCTGAAGGTCAGCAATTTTTTCCTGACAGTGCAGAAATCTCCCCAAGGGATTCCTATTGCTTGAGACACTAATTAAAAATAGAATAAATCAAATCTATGGCAACATGTATCACAGTCCTTTACTGCTGTAGGTCACTTAGGACTGCAATACGCACAAAGACAAAAGGTTTTTGATCACCTTTTAGCAGTCAGCAGGACAGCCTATTTCATCCTCAGAATCTTGATTCTGTTGCCATTTTTTGCTGGAGTCTGAGCACCTGGGATGCCTGAGGTAAACAGTCTCAAGCCTAAGTGAAGTATGTAGGCAAATGCAAAGGCTCAAATAAGCATTCCAGGCTGAAATCTGATGCTCCGTCTGACCACAGTAATTTCTCATAAGAAACTTTCAACAAATAATTGGATATTTCATTCTTGCTAGTTGCATTAATGCTCTTTAGTCATTCTGTATGTTCATCTCCTTTAATTTCCCATTGCGCTGCGAGAAACAAGTCAAATAGCATCTCAGATCCCCAAAGTTCTGAAAGTTTCCCAGATTCCAGAAGTTATCTTTCAGGTGGTTTACTCCATGTAAAGATACAAGGGCTGGAGTTCACCATGAAAGCTGGGTGGTAAAAGGCCAATGCTCAAAGCATCTATCTTTGTCCCCAGAAGTTGTTATTCTTCTGTGGAACTACTTGAAACTTGAAATTACAGGCTCTTTATTTAACTTTCAAATATAGCTTATTCATACTTGAAGTATAAACACAGGAATGCACTTGTTGAGAATGAGCCTTACTTCAAAAATGACCCAAATTCAGTAAAAGCCTTTCTGTGGTTCTCTCTATAAGGTGCTTTGCAGAAGGGGGAAGCTACCTCTCATGTCCTCCCAAAGTAAGGATCAGTTTTGAAGCCCTTAGTGACTTGATGGCTTTTAACTGCTTGTATGAAAATCATTCAAGTGCCTCCTTAGGGAGAGGATGTCATGGAAAGAGCATTCCTCCATGCACCAAACTCTCCACAGGAGCGCTGTCCCAGAGCCTCAGCAGGACATCAGGGCTGGAATAAGTCTAGAGCATGAGCTGCTTCCTCGCAGTTAGCACTGTTTTCCAGAGGTCAGAGTTCAAGAACCTTCTTAGAGGTTTCAGTAGCCCGCATGGGAATAAAGGTTATTAACTTGTATTCTTGAAGCACTTTGTCCCCCATTGCAGGCTGCTACAATAGGCAGCCACCCACTGTCCCATTTTTTTTTGAGGCATTTGTGAAGTCACGTACATGGGATTGAAGTGTTCTGCATGTATTTGGGATCTTATCAGAAGGGATTGGTGCTTAGTGTACATAGACAGTGATCAATTCAGCACAAAATAACAAAAACAGTTTGTAAGGGGATTTTACTTTTTGTCAGTTATACCTTTAAAGCTATTGATCTGCCAGAGAGTGTTTTGGAGGTTTTTTCCATTTTTAGGGATTGCATATTTTGATGCGTCACCAGATGATTATAGACTTAAGACGTAAATGCAGTTCAGCTTCAAGAGTTTAAATCAGTAATAAATATTCCATTAAGTTGTCTCAAACTGTCAAAGTGAGGAAATACAGTGTTCATGATTCAACTCATAGCTCATGTTGTTGAACTTCAGTTTGCAGTTGTATATCAGTAGCTAAATATAAAGTGTAAGGTCTTAAAGTCCTATTAGAAAAATTAGAAGCGTGTGATGGAGACATGAACAAGAGATGTAAAAATCTGGAGCATTTTGACTAACATCTTATTCTTAACTTCTGTTTGGTTCTATAGGCAATCTCCTTTCAAAAGTGCTCATTTTAAGAGACAGAAAATTCACATCTGCCAGCAGATATCAAAGCTGAGAGGATAAAGCAGCCTTTCTCTTGTATCTGTGTACATACAGACATTTCAATGTTTTTATTTAAACTGCTTATCTCCTCATAATTTCTCACGGCTTATTTCCTAAGAACGTGTCAGATGTTTTCCCTTTCTAGTGAAACAGGCAATTTTTATTCACCTTTTTTTGAAACGTACCAGGGACGTTAGGAAAAGATGTTACACTAAAGCAGAATGTGTTCAGCAGCTGGTTTGTCCTTCAGTAGGCACTGGCCTCATGAATCAATGTAACCTAAGCCAAGTAAAACTCCTTTTCCCTCGTGCCTGCAGTGTGCTCTCTCTGGGGGCGAGTCCAAGGGCTGAAAAGTCCTTTCTTTACAGACTGGCTCTAGTCAGATTGAGTCACTTGGGGAGAGTCTGGATGGTATTTGCATGCAGATTGTTTTCGTGTATGAAAAATGCATGAATATTCCCTCAGGTGTTAATTAATGCAATTTTTAGTTATTGAGAACTTCAAGCAAAAAATCAGAGTGTTCTCAGACTGTATTCAAATGTGCTCCTTACACCTAATTATTCGGACACCTCCTTAGGAATGTCTGGCCAACAAACTTCTCCTTCCTTGCTGTATTCTTGTGACTATGCTGTATCTTTGTAAGAGGGGGAACGTTTTGTTTTCAGTTTGTTTTCCTTAGCTGGCTGTAAAGTAGGAGAATTAATTGTCCATTTCTGTTCACAATATTTGAGTTTGTGGGTTTTAATTTGTTGGGTTTTATTAGCTGTAGTGGGGAGGTAAAGAGGAGGAGCTTGAACAACCCCCTTTGATCACACTTTAAATACTGTATTTGATTATCAATTAATTTAATCAGTAAACAGCAGGAGATTATGACATTTCTTGGGAAGATTTTCAAATGATAAAAATAGCAGGACAAATGATAAAAATAGAACTGTTTCCCTCAGGACAGTACTAATAAGCCTACAGTTTGGGTGGAGTAAAGACTCATGCAGCAGCTTTGTATGTTCATGCTCTGTGTAATATCTGTGACCCTCTGGAATGAGGATCTGAGAAAAACAAGTGTCGTTGACAAGGAATTTAATGCATGTGGAGGAAAAAGATTAATTGCTACCGGTTCTGATTTTCAACTTGACCTCCACAAAAGGAAGGTCCCTGTAATATCTCAAACTATGTAATGAAAACAACTCTACTCCTTCATTAGTGATGGTAGCTCATACTGCTGCACTGAAATCAGTTCTGAAAGCTAAGTTTCTCTTGTAGTCTCCATGTTGGCTCTTGGAGCTTCTAGGAGCTAAAACAATGAAAATTAACAGCTTGATCCCATTAACAGCTTCCATAATTTTTTTTCTGCACAGAGCTGGCTCTTCTGACAAAGATGCTATAGGAAAATTATCAAATGGGTTCTGAACCAACCAGTTTTCAGTGGAGGGAGTGACTGTCTTGAAAGCAGTGCAGTTAGTACCAGTTTGGGTGAGAAAGAACTTCATTTTTACATAATCCATATTTTCAGTCAGACAACAGGAGAGTTTGACTTGCCTTTCCAATCATAGTATGAAAGGAGAACACAAAACTGTGTGCACGCTTGACTATTGCTTAGGAAATGCTAACCAACAGAACAACGTTGTAACTGTGTTACAGTTTCAGAGAAGCAGACCTGAGTAGCTTATTCCTAGTTGGAGATGTACCCCAATTGCATCAGTATTTAGTGGTGGTAGGGTGGACCACAGAACCTACTGACCTCCTGCACACCCAGCATACTCACAGTGCACAAGGCATTTCCAGATTATTCTGTGCACAGCAGCCTTGCAGGAGCAAAACTTCTGCACAGGAGCTCCTTGAACAAAACCGGAATTACTATTTCCGCAACAAATCTGGAATCATTTCAGTAGAAAGTTGTGAATAATACCAGGCAGCAGAATGTTTTAGACTGCAATTTCACTTTGCTTCTGCCTGAGAAATTAAAATGTGAAGACACCTGTAATCCAGTGCTCAGTAGCTTCATTTAATGTGAACTATTTTTAAAACTGAGTGGCAAGTCATAGATAATGGTGATTGATACAGTATTTTTGATGAAAAAAAAATTCCCTGGGATGACATCACTTCTTACATTATTATCTCAGCCTTTAAGCAAGGCAGCCCCAGAGCTGAAGAGAAAAACGTATCATGTAAGGAAAAGAAATGATATCTTTAACTTTTTTTTTTACCTCTGTTTCAGAGTGAGTTTATTTCAGTCTCTGTGTTCAGATGAGCCACCTGAAATTTGTTTTGTTGAGTCAGGATGAGAACATGAGCTCTGACATTAATTGCAAGTTCCAGTTCAAGGTTGCCTGGTTATTTACATAAGGTAACATTTTTTTTCTTTAATGTCAAGATTGAAGAAATTGATTTATTCCTGGTTCACAAAGCAGCTGCCTTCAGCTTTATATCAAATGTATAGTGTTTGAAGTCTGTCAGTGGAAGCCTCCCTGATGCCTCGGTCTATTTGTGGAATTCAAACTTTTTTTGAAAACAATTGTTTCTAACCTGCAGAAAATATTTTAAAATGTGTCCAGTGTGACACCTCCTTATGTGTCATCTTTCCAGCCAGCTTTGCAGGAGAGCAGCATCACAAAGGTCCTGCACACTGTTTGGTTTTGTGTCAAAATCCATGTTATCACTGGGAATTAGGATTAAAAGGATGTGTACCAATATAGCTGCTCCTTCCTTTGAGCCATGTGAGTTGTGTCACTCAGGTGGACACCTATTACACTGCACCGTGCTGGTGGGGTCTGGAAATACATCTAATTACAATTAAATGAGGCAGACATTGAAAACTCTCAGTAACTGTTTGATGTGGAATATTGATGTGATAGCAGTTGCCTGGGGAGGGATTTACAAGAAAGACATATAAACAGTATTGCTGTCTTTATTCTTGAAAATTACCGTAACTATGAAGGTGAGGTGGGAGTGAGTTCAAGATGTGCTTTCTTCGGTTGTACTTGCCACATTCCTCCCTCAGGTGCAGAAAAGTAGGTATATTTAAATAGTTACCTCTCTGTGTCTTGACACTGTAGAGACAACATTCAGGATAAAGACACTATACATCTGATGAAAATTTTACTCAGGGAGAACTGAAATGCCACTAAATAATAGCACCATGAAAATAACAATATTTTTAACTCTTACACTGCATCCCGTTATGCCAAGCCATTAAATTTTCCTAAGGTATTTCCATTAAAGGGCAAAATCGAGTTGTTGTGTTGTACAGCAGACATTTTGGTGGGTGGAGAAGTTTGATAACTCTCCCAAAGTCACAAGAGAAGTTGGTGACCACCAGGAATAGAAGGCACGCATGCTGACAGCCAAGTCTCTGTGAGCCACAAAACCATCCTTCCTCCTGCACACAGAGAAGCACTGGCATGAAAGGGAAGTAATTTCTGTGGGTTTGGAGAGGCCTTTCCGGTGATTCTGGCAGCATCAGCAGAAGGACACACGGTTTTGATGTGAAGGGCTGTCTGCATGGCTCAAATTATTTTGTAATGTTGGCTGCTTTCGAACTGGACTCATTTTATGGGGGTTGGCTAAATACTCCCCATGCAGGTAGAAGGCCAAAGAGGAATCTACCATTTTTGTTGAAGGAATTAGTGAGTAGTGGTGGTGGGGGGGGGAAGCACATAATACCTGTCCATCCTGAGGTGTGAAGCCCTTTGGTCTGTGCTGTAGCAGGACATATGCAAAGGAAGAGCTTGTAAAACTGGTAAGAAGATTTGTTCTTTAGTGCCAGCTTTTAAATCTAGCTCTGGTATAAGAAATGGAAAATATGTATAAATTATATTCAGCTTCCTGTTCTATTCGCAGTTCTCATATACTCTCATATTTTCAGTGGTTAACACCACTCCCCAGTTTTCAGTAGTCAACTGTCAAGCCATTTTGTCTCCCTCCACTCTCTTTTCAGGCTGTAATTCCAGCAGGAACCGACAGTGTGAGTACTAACACTATGTAAAGCAAGACCAGAGAGACAGCAATTAACACTCAAGAGCAGTAGTTAGAGAGTCAGCTGCTCACCAGCCCGGGTCATGCTGTGTGGATGCAGCTGAACTGTTTGTGGTGGGGAGGGAGCAGGCAGGGAACACAGCCCTTCCTGCCCACACCATGGGATGGGTGCTGCCTTGGAGGGGTGGTTATTTGTGGAGAAGTATCTTTTCCTTCCTCTGACATTTTGACCCAGAAGGGTGGGTTAGAGCGTAGAAGCATCAGGATGGCTTTCACATAGCCTGGCCCTGCCCATATGCTAGGTTTTATCAGTATTAAAAATTGTCTAGTCCATATTTCTGTAATTATTGGAAAGACAACAGTAAAATAATTTTCTCCAGAAGCCTTTGTTTATCCTCATAAATATTTTGGGAGATGAAGGAGGTTATTTGCCATCTTGTAGTATATTAAATAAACAGTGTGATTCTGCAGTTACTCTATACTGTCATCTTGAAATGGGGTGGGGGTGATAAAAAGAAGTGGTATTTAGTCATCTGACATCTGACAATTAATATGAATACACTTTTCCATATGCAACAGAAAGCAAAAGGATTTTAAAGTCATTATGTAATGTTAATGCAGCAGTAGTGGCCAAAGACCTTAGATAGATTGGAGGTCCCATAGCTTTAGGTGTTGTGCAAACAGTAAATAAATATTTCTGCCTTAAAAAGCTTACAAATGCTGACAGCCTTTTTTTGGACAAGACTTCCTGTGAGTGCAGAGGGGGTTCTTGTTCAGTCATGACTTAGAGCAGTCATCTTGAAATTATGAAGGAAGCACAAGGTAGAGTAAGTGCAAATGAAAATGAAAGTTGTAGAACCTGAAAGAGAAAATGCATTTGTGGAATAAAAAGCCGCTGAGCATGAAAAGTGCTGGGCACAACTTGTTTCAGTGGAAATTTATCTTATGTAGCAGCTGGTAAGATCCAGAGACATTGGGGTTCCCAAATGTACGTCATGCTCTGGTTGGCTGCAACCTCTGATGTGGGAGTCCACCAAGTTTTCTTGAAATAGGCTGAGCACTAAGGTACATAACTCCCCCCGAACTCCACTGCGGCTTTATTGCAATGAGAGAAAAGAGACTCTCCTAAGTACTTAGGCCTAGATTTCTTGTGTGTTAGATCCCTGAGTCTTAATTCTGCAGTCTTTTAATAGTGAGTTTTCAATGTCTTACTACATTTAAAGAAAAAAAAATTAGTCAGTGCCTTACTGCATCCAATTGGGTTGATATTTACATATGTTCTCTTCTGGCAGCTTTCCTTCTGTTAATGTCACTTTGATTAGCTGTAAAAGATTGAGGAGATATTCTTGAAATAGGTTGTTCCTAAGGGCCACTCTGATGTTTATCCTCTTATAGTATGGCACAGCTGGGAATGGCAATTTGCTCTTGTAACAGGTTGACCAAGGATCAGCTGCAGTATTAAAAGATTAGTACCCAATAATTTCCAGTGAGCTGTTCTGTAATAAACTCAGCATGTTGATGTGGATTTTCAATGTTTGAATGCCTTTCTCCTTTATGTAACATTTTATTTCAAGTCTAGCAAAAAAACCCCAAAACCCCAAAAAAACAGCCAGCCAAACAAAGCTCCCGAAAAACCACCACCACCACCACCCCATGCCCCATATTCTATGAAATTACACGCTGATGTTAAGAAACACTTTGATTTTAAACTTGTAATTTATGTAATGATATATGTGTTTAGACATCTGGACAACAGCTCTGACAAAGCAAACAAGCCACTCTTTACTAATAGGTTGCTATGCTGCCAGCCAGAACAAATGAGAAATATGTGGATTCAATAAGAAGAAAATCACCCAGTTAATTTGTTTTCAAGGATTATTATCACTGTTGAATCTTACTTATTAATGACCTCTGTACATACAAAACTGAATACAGCTGTTGTAAGTGTTTATATTTATCTAATGACCCTGCTGTAAGCAGCTATCACTGTTAGCATTACATATCCACTTATATCTCATTTTCTAAAGTGCTGAGCTGCTACGTGATGAAACAACAAAATAGTATTAAAATTATTAGTATTTAATTAATGAAGTATAGCAGCACTCTCATTCCTTGTTGTCCTCTTAATTCTTCAGAGTTAGAGATGAGGACTTGTGTGGGTCTCATGCACCATACAACAAACTTTCTGTATGGGAATTGGTAGGCAGGAGTTTTGGCAGTCTGGTGTCTTGAATGCTGATGGATCTTTTTCCACTGCCCTGGATACAAGAGCGCTTTGATGTTACTTTGGATTTTAGCCATGGTAGATGCTATAACTCTCTTTTTTCTCCAGATAAAAAATGGTGTTCTCTGACCAGTTTTAGTCAGATGTTTAATGTTAACTTTTATATATAAAATCAGCTATGCAAGAAAATGGAAAAATGCCTTTGCCCTCAGAGTGACACAGTGTTTCTTTAGCCTGTGAGCAACACAAGTAGGAATTACAGTGTTTGGCTCTTGGCCTTGGGAGCTGTCAAAATGTCAACAAGAGTTATGAGATGCTTGCGCTGACTTTGTACTGTGTTCGCAGCATCTCTGTGCCCAGGACACTGGAGTGAGCGATTGCAGATCTTCTATGGATGCTGTGGCAGCTTCTTTTGAACTGCAAAAAAGTTATGCCAGATCTGCTCAAAATAATTTAAAGCGTGCTGGATCTGTTCACTTGAGCTGTGTGTGATGAAGCTGAGTGCGTGCCTTTGTTGCAAAATGTAGAAGACGCGTTAGTAATTTAGTAGGTTTTGAAGCACTGGATGTTGTGCTCACGAGAGCAAATTTTTTTCATCCTTTAAACAGCAGCATCTCTGGTTCACATATGATAAGAGGCGATGCTATTTGTAACAACGTGCATTTGCTTGTTTTGCTATGGGTTGTTTGAAAAAATCTGTTCCTGAAGGGTTGTTTTCCTTGTTTGCATGGCTGGCTCGTGAGGGCTTTAGTCGCTTGGTTCAGGTTTGCTGCTGCCCCACTTAGCATCTAAAACGTCTTGGCAAGGAGCATGAAGTGTTTTTCCTCTCCTTCCCGGAGGCTCTGCAGAAGCTTCTGCACTGGCTGAGCCTGCCCCTTCGCTGTATGGTTCAAAAAGAAAAAGCAATTTCCCTTGTTGTCAGGCAGCCTGCAAGTAATGTGCCTCCTTGCCTCAAGAAGGATCCCAGCCCCTCTGATGCTCCTTGTGTAAGGAAGAGGGGCTCATAATACTGCAAAATAAAATTCAGGAGGGTGCTGTCAGCCTGTGATTCCTTTGGAGATTGAAGGAGCAGGGAATTTAACGGAAGAAGCTCTGAAGTCAATAAAAAGACTGTGTTTTGCCCTCGCTAGTCTTGGCTTGAGATAAAAGTAACCGTGGATGATATATTTGATTGGTAGGAATCACATGCAGTGGAAAACACATTAGCATTTCAGATTTATAGTATTTTGAGTCCAACGCTATGTGTCAAACAATAGCCAGCAATTTCAGCAGCGAAAGTAAAACCCATATGAAAATTGATTAAGCAGCAATATGTCCAGAGGGCAAGATATTTTGAGTAAGTAGTTGGCCTTTGTTCTTGCTTAAATGTTTTTAACCTTTCCAGTATTATAAGTGGATTTTAGGTATATTCATAATGGGCATTGGTGTTTGCAGTCAAACAGAAATCTTGAGCTAATGTTAAAACTTAGTAAATAAGATGCAGGAAGAGATATGTCACAGTGGATATATTTTTAACATGCAAAATAGACTTTATTCACTGTATTTTAGAAGGGAAAAATCCCCACATATTGCTAAGATAAATAGACCAAATTCAGGCTTGAGTTACATAAAACTTAACTTCGAATCAATAGTGTTTAGTTGTGTTGTAAATATCCGAAAACAGAGCTTGATCATCAAAAGACTTCTGAAATACCGAGCATCCTTGACAGTCACCACTACTTTGAGCCTTACACTGAAATGTGAAATTCAACCCCTCTGTTTCCTGCATTGAGATGCAGTTGTTGAAGATATTTACTGCATTTAAGTTTTACAATAACTTCGTGTACCTAATTGTTAATTACATTTTGTCACCCTGCTGTACAAGGCCTTGTAACTGAATGTCAGGCTTCAGGAGCTTTCACTTGGCTCAGCAGAAACTCTTCTCCCAACCTATTTTAGTTGCAGCAGCTGCTTCTATTCTCACAAAAGTGTTGTTGAGGGGATAGCTTCACAAAGGCGTTTCTCCCGCCCTCCCCAGGAGGACAGTACCTGGGAAAATGAGCACAAGGTAGGGATTCCCAAAGGACTTAGACATTGTAATGCAGAAAGAAATGAGACTTCTCACGCTGGTGTCAAACCTGTACTTCTGAGAATCACATTGTGCCTCTGAGCTTTGCAATCTGGAAGTGAGAATAGAGGAATCTCCTCCTTCCTCTCAACTGGGTCAAACAAGTGCAGCAGAGCCTGGCTGTGTTGCTTCCTTAATCATCCATCTGTCTGTGAGCTGCTATCGTCAGTCTAAGGGAGTCTGTGGGTATCTTAGGTCATCTTTGCCTCACAATGAATCTTGTGTCTGCCAACAGACATTCACAGCACCAGGGCTTAAGGTGTTTCTGTAACACTCCAAAATAGTTTTGCAAATTTTTGGAGATAACTGGAAACCTTCTCTCTTCTCAGCTTTTTCAACTTCTGTGTCATTCTGTCTCATAATCTTTCTTTTGCACAACAATGTTGTGAGACAATAGAAGTTTAAAATTCTGTCCAGAACCAGAACAGTTGTATGAAGACTTACTAAAAAAGAGGTCTATGGAGTGTTATCTTCTTTCCCTCCTAAAATCATGGTGTGTTTACCCACCTCTGCTACCACAGAAGTAATTAAAAAAAGAAAGAACCAAAACGAAGTTTGCCGGCTCAGGCGGAGAAGTGAAAAAAGAGAGTTGAGAAAATGCTGCCTTGTGCACCTGGAACTACAGTACCGAGAATCATACAAGATAATAAGACAGAAATAAATATTTTTATATACTTGAATTGTAAATTGTTTGCAAATATCAACCAAATGCTCGATTTTAATTGAAATGGAGGAATTCCTGGTCATTTTGTATAAGCAGCGAGTGATTTAGGTCCACAGGTGGAAGCTACTGATGGCTCCTAGGAGCTGCACCTGGCTTCCTCAGTGGAGCTATGTGGACAGCTGCTCTGAGGAAGCATCTTCCGAAGTTATTTTAGTTGCTGTCTCAGCTTTCCAGGCTATGTCTTTACCATCTTTCTTTGCTAGAATTATAACAGTGGCATAAGGCAGAGGTGCACACTGTTCCCGAGCAGCCAGCCCTCACAAACCCCAGGCTGTCCCTTCCTTTGGATCAGGAGATCTGTCTGAATGCAAAACCAGCCTTCTCACTCCGTTGTATCAGAACTGTCTGGATTTCTCACAGAAGTTTGATAGAAATTAATGCCAAGCAAATTAGTCGTGAAATTTTAGTATATAAAGCCAGCATGTTGCACTGGATTCTTGCCTGCCTTAAGCTGTGTGCCACTATTTTCACAGGTGCAGAGCAAGATGTAGGAGTGGAAATTGCCACCAACTCAAAACCATAACACTTTGCATATTGGAAATGACTAATCAAGGTGAAAAGCAACAGCTTTCAGAATGTGATCTTGAGTTACTAATAGAGGTGGAGTTTTGCTAGGTCAGGAATGGCACAGCTGTTTGCTTGGGGGTTTGTTTTTTTTTGTTTTGGGTTTTTTGGGGGTTTTTTGTGTTCCAGGGGACCAGTGGAAATAAATTCACTATATTTTTTTAATCTTTCTCGTAACCTTGTTAATTTTTCACTAGCTAGCATGCATCTCAGTGCTGAATCTTGCGCTCTGCTTTGATACAGCTAATGAAAAAATTGTCACTCCTATCTGCATCATTAGCCTAATGTTAGTTAATAATACTTAGTATTTTGCACAATCACTTGTATCTTCAAAGCACTTAACAGTTATTAACTAATTAATCCTCACAACATGCCTGTGAGTGGGAAGGTAAATAAATATTAACATTCCCCTTTTAGCAAAGGGGTAACCAAATAGGAAGATTAAGTGATTTGCATGGACTTAGTGGCAGAGCTGGCAAGAGAACTCCTGTGCTTTAACGCTTGTGCTTATCCTTCCAGCCATACTGGCTCAGTGTGAATTAAAGCCTTCACCATTATCCTGTGTAGCCTTTCTGAATGCTTTAGCACCTTTTCAGATCTAAAGTTTACGTCTCTGGTTATAACCTATCATACTGAAGGATGGCTGCTGCCCAGAGGTGCAGACCTTCCCATGCCCCATTACACAAAGTGCGGGCAATATTAGAAGGGAGGCTACAACTCCCTTGTGTTTCCCCCCAAAAAGCCATGCCAGGCCTGTATTTAGAATGTTCAGAAGAAAAATACTGAGCTTCTCATCAGGCCTGATTAAAATATATATAATATCTGGCCCTTGCTTTTACAGAACAATATTAATTATTTATACTGCTGTTTCACTCAAAGCTGGAGCACCTGAAAATGGTAAGGCTTTCTGTGGAGACCATGTTGGCAATCACAGTCTTCAAGAAGCATTTGTGAAACTATGGGAATCCTGTCTGATATGCTTAAACATAGTGAATATTTTAAAATTATGTACATTATTTTAAGCAGCATAAATTATTTTTGACCAAGGCCCCACGCTTTCCTCAAACCTTCTGTGTTCTGTGAGATCATAGCCTAAGTGACTCCAGAAGGCTCTGGGTAAGTTTTTACTTTGACAAATCCTACAAACAAAAATGTGGTCTAAATACTAGAAAAATGTTTATGTAAGTGAATATAGAGAATGTCATTTTTAATAGATATGTGGGTCAAAGCTCAGCTTCCACCTTGTCAGCCTCCTCTGCTGGAAAAATCATTTCCATGCTTCTACCAGAAGGGGGTCACAGCAAGGGGAAATGCTTTGGCAATAGCTTTGGCACCAAAGGTGGGGCATGAGTTTGTGCCCTGGGATCCACTCCAGCAGCTGCAGTGGCCTCACATGGCTCAGTCGTAGCCCTTCCTACCCTGAGAATCCTACTCTGCATTCCCTACACCACAGTTTGGAGGTGGGGAAAGCTCAGCGATGGCAGCTCCCAGGCATGCAGGGACACCCCGCTGGGGTAAAGCTGGGGATGGATGCCCTTTGCTGGCAGTCAGCTACCGTGGGTACAGCGAATGAGGAAATGTGGTCCTGCCAAGCTCCATGCCTTTCACTGTGACAGTGTTTGAGCTTTTTTGTCTACTCTTAGACATATCTTGGGGGCTCTTTCACAGCTGAGAGAATTAATACCTAATGCTGCTGATCTTCTAAACCTGAAGGCTGAGATATTTGTGTCCTCCCTCCCTGCAGCCTCCCTGTTCGTGCTGGTCTGTAGTGTGTATGCTGAAATGTTAATAGTTGCCATGATGTAGGAAGACAGCAAGCTGTAGGACAGGGATGTGCCAGGTAGCAGATTCTCATGTCCTCCTGTGTCAGCTTCTCCTGGTCACCGCAGCCTGTCTTTATCCAAATTGCTCCTGCTTGTCATTTTGACATCTGTGCCAGAACTGAGCGCAATATTTTGTTGAGCTGTCCTCTGTTTCAGGGGAGTTGCTGAGTTATCCCTATTTCGTATTTGTTAATTGCCCATTAGAGCTTGGTGATCTGCCAGAGAATAGGTTACAGAAACTGGAAGCGTAAGTAATTTTAACTTGAATTTAGCAAGAGCTTTCAGACAGAGACACAAGGTGGAATTAGGATACTTGGAAAATGGTTTAGTGTTTTCTAAACACTTTCCCCTTGTAGTTGACACTGGTGAGGTTGCACCTTGAATACCGTGTCCAGTTCTGGGCCCTCACTATTTTATTATAAAAACCAACAGAAAAGCTGGGTTTTATGAAATCCCGAACTTAAAACTTACTGAACAGCATGGCTGCTTTAACACAAAATAGCAACTTGGCTATTTTTTCCTGTTGTTCTGATAGTAAGAATACTTCACGTCGAATGAGAATGTTTTGGATCTTTTTTTTGATCCCAAGTTTTTTGGTAGTTCAGTCATTAGTCTAAAAACTCTGGTTTGTACATCCTAGTGTGAGTCAGGTGCTAGGTTCATTATCATGTGCATCTGGGTAGGATTATTCCTATTTTTTTCTCCTAATGGTTGCGTTGCTGATGGGTTTCTTTTATTCAGAGCAGTAAAATATCTCTTGCCTGTGCCAGTTTGCTTCTGTATGGTTGCTGACATCTCCTTCCCCTGCTTGTTTGTAGGAGCTTGGAGATACTTGCCAAGAGCTGCCTGAGCAGGAGAAGTATTTAGTTCCCTTCTGCTGTTCATGGAAGGACTGGGAGATACAGCACGAGTGTAACAGAGTGTACCCACTGTCTTCTCCATGGGGTTCACTCACGCTCAGAGCTGGCTATGGTCCGATACTGCTCCCAGAACCATTTGGGAAGCAAACAAATCCTAGAAAGGTCATGGGCAAATGGTACCTGTGTTCCTCTGTAGAACACAGAGGCATTTAAGAGGATATTCACCTCTCACCGTTTAGACCATAGTGTGCATTGTAAAACTGCCCTTCAGTTCCCATGACTCCTGCTGGCATCCTGCTAGCCAGTGAAATGGGCCGTGCTGCCAGAGGCAGAAGGACAGGGTGTGGAGAAAACACAACGGCTTTTTATAAAATGCTCTCCTGATTTCCCACCCACTTAACATCAGAAAAGGCTTTTCTGATTCAAATACATATTTAATATTCTATACTTAAAATTTCTCCCTACTCTGTTAAGCCAGTGTCAAATCTCAGTGGAAGCAGCTTTGTGCTGCTTTTTAAGAGTCCACACAGCTGCACTTAAAAATGACCAATTTTTCATGAGAGTAGGTGCTGCCAGCAGGATCCTCAGAAATTGTGGGCTGAACACTTGCTTTATTTTCAACTCTCGCTGTAACTAATAAATTGGGTTTTGTGGATTTTCAGAGAAGCAAAGTGATCCCAATTATCTTTCTTAGGGAAAAATAAACCACAAGATCTTCCTTTGCCTTATTGAAGTAGGACAAGTATTTGGCAGGGGCAGCTACAGAGCTGCCAGCAGGCTCCAGGTCAGAGCTGGAGCTGTGGACTGTTGCAACATTGCTTGAGGCAAGTTGAAAAATTTGATTAAAAGGAGTTTTCAAACACAGGCTTTTGTTCTGCAGATTTCTAGGTATGAGAAGGAGGGTGGGAAGGAAGTGAGCCTTGTGACAGACAGGATGGCTGTGGTGTTCAAGCACCCCCTCACTTTCTGGGATGAAGACTTCTGTGTTTCTTGTGTGTTTTTCAATCTCACATAAAGGTGAAGTCCTCCTTTGGCAGCCTCATCACCAGTCATGGGTAATACATAATGCTAGCAAATTTAGGAAGTGTGCCATTTGTATTCAGCATGACACAGTGAGTCTTGCATCCTGTTTCCTACAGGCGTTGCAAAACTGTATTTAAAATGGCAGCTGGAAAAAGCGGGGTTTCCAAATTGGTTTTTACACTTTTTCTGCTTTGGTCTCTGGCTACCTTCAGAAGGGGGAATGGAGGATGCCCTCAACATGTCGCCTCTTTGTTTCCCAGGTGTTGCACCTGAAAGTGTGAGCACAGCTAATGCTGCCTTACTGTTTTCCTCACGGGAGCAATGGCTGGGACCACGGTGGTCTTTCCTTCCCTCTGTCCAAACCCAACTGTTCTCCTTGCGCAGGCACACACTGCTTGGCCGGTTCTCTGCAGCCACTCATCCAGCTTTCCCCAGTTACTGGTATGTTTTGAACAAACACAGATGAGGGGAAGTATGAGACACCATGTTAAAATGCTTCCTGCACAGTCCCCAAAGAAAGGTCCTTCTACAAATGCTTGACATACAGATCATATTCGACCTTTGATCATCTGTCATTTTATTGTAAGAAAGCATGCCATCATTTGCCACCGTTTAAAATAGACCCAAAGGAAGTAAGGGCTTAATCTTAACCTCAAACACATTGAGCCCTGTATTTCCTATCCAGCCATACACTGTGCTATCTGGTTTCCTACACCTCAGGCCTGCTAAGTTTAGTTCCTCTCAGCCAGCTGCTAAGAAGGAAGGGAAACTGTGTTCGCTGTGGATAAAACATTTGCTGTCCACAGTTCTCCCAGCCTTATGTACTAAGTGGTAGACAGCGATACAGTTTTGAGGTTTCTCAGTTTTTAAAAAAATATAGTTTGAATTCTTTTCTCTCTTAATTTGTTCTGTAGGGTTCATACATTTAAATCTTCAATGCCATGCTTTCTTGGGCTTCTCTAGGAAGAACTTGCATGCTTAGGAATAATCATCTAGCATTTATGACTATCATGTGGTTAGACCATTGCTAAATTAAACATTGGAGTGTTATGCATTAATTAATATTCTATCAAACCCAGTGCAGTCACTCAGGTCTTTCATCTTAGAAAGTAGATGAATGAGTGGAATATATAATGTACTATACAGAAATTGAGATTGCCTCACTAGAAATCTTTATTTATCATAGAAAGGAGCTGCATAAAATAGCTGAGATAAAACTGACCCATTTTTCCTCTATATCAGTATCATTCCTCGTCCGTTTGCTTCAGGCAAGCAGATTGGAGGAACTGACTGATTTCCTTCTTGGGGATATTCTCAGGCCCTGCTATGACAGCCACAGACCTGTTTCAGTAGTGTTTCTTCTGAGGACCTTAAATATTTATTAATTTTATTGCTTTCTTTTCTCCCCTAATGTTTAGTAGGATTATGATAATCTTGATATAACTGTACCTGCTGGGTTATTGGGCCACACCTGGCAGCCACATGCCACAATGCACAAGTGGTTCAGCATCCATGAGCTGGAGCTGGCTTTTTGGGGAGGATTTGGCAAGCCTATATCCCTGCTGCACAGTGATGTATTTTCCCAGTGGTAGCACACACTTCCTGGCAGATTTTTTGGGTTTGGATTATTTCCAAAGCAAAACTCTTAGCAACATTGATATCTCTGTGAAACCTTCAGGATTGGGAAAACGCACTCTTTGTCTCTCATGATTCTACTCAACCTTGGTCAAATTCCTTCTTTCTGTTGAGTCACAGAAATGTCTCCAGCATTTCAAATCATGGAAGGGGAAAATCCTCCTGATGGAAAGGATTTATACACCATTACATGAGACAGAAAGGGCTGAGGGCCTTATTTCGGTGTTTGTATAAAGCTGCTGTTTTGCTTTCCTACGGTTGCACACAGTTTTATCTGAGTTGTTTTGATGCTTCCATAGTCCTATATCCTTCCACCCCTGCTTGGTCATTGCTTTTGAGTGGCAGCACTCATAAATTCAATTCTGAATTTGGTATCAGGATCCACTTCTCTTAATGGCAGGGTGAATAAAAACATCCAGTTGGACCTAAAATACAGTAGACTTAGGTAGAATATTGATATATGACAAAAAAAAAAGGAAAGGTTAACTTCATCAAATGTAAAACAGGGTAGGAAATGCTACCCCGCATTTTTATTTTAATACACGGATGTATCTTATTTCTGCCCACCACCCATCACGTAATTACATAATTTTAAAATGGCATAATTCGTGAGCTTCAATATTCTCATTTTCAATTAGAGGCAGATTGGTCCTGATGTCTGCATACATTTTTAAAATTAATTATTTAAATGCGTGAAGGAAAAAGCAAACCACAAAGTTAGTACAGAGCGTTGTCCTAAAGATAAGGACATAAAATGCACAGAATGGGGATGTAAAGCAAATGCTTCAGAAAAAATTGTCTGGGCTGTGTAATTGAATTTATGTAATCCAGTCATGGAGACTGAAGAACCTGTCGGTACTGCTGTACTACTCTGCTCACAGATGGCTGAAAATACATTGTGAAAATACTTAGATGCTTATGGCTCCAGAAAACTCCCATAACTCATCTTGGACCAGTTAGGACTGGTTAATACAAAATTCAAAGCTAAAGGCCAAAGGAGACTTTTGTGATGAGGAAGCTCCTAATACACTGAATAACCTTGGCAATTAGTTGCCAAACTTACTGTGATACCAAATGAGAGTGGGGATATATTTGTCTAATTATTCTTGCGAGGGTGAGGATTCATAATCTGCTATCTCTCCTTCAGCTGGTGTGTGTATATAGCTCATCTCGCTGGCTTTAACACAAAGTGCAGGAACACTCAGCCTCAGTTAGGATGGCTAAGTGGCCCAGATTAAGGAGCTTTAATAAATGCTTGCTCCAGGCCCAGCTGTGTCAGTAGAAGCATCTCAGTGATGCTTCTGAATTACAGATGATTCAGAGAACCATTTATTATACTTATGTAATTATGAAGGTTTCATGTTGTAGGTTTGAAGTAACAACTTTGGTTTATATCGGTAATCTTAACACTTCACCTGCATTTCACTTGCCAGATTCAGGGAACAGACACCTCCATTCTCTGGAAAAAAAAGATCAGCAGGAAAGCCTAAACCCATCCTTTTGTTTGTCATGTGTTGAGCAAATGGTGCTGACACCAGGAAATGTGCAGCACTTGACACGTGCATTCTGTAAGTGCTTGGATGCAGCTAGCAGGCATCGCGTGCCGTCAGCGCTTCGCAGTGCTGACAGCACCCTGGCAGCTCATCATGGTGGACTGAAAAGAGGATAAACGACTATATAAAGCGTATAATTACATTTTTATGTGCATAAATATGTACATTAGTAAAGACTTCAAAAAATTAGCAGCTATCACAGACTAATGTATTATTTAAGCGACTTTTTGAGGTGTAAATATATTTTAAACTATTTTAAGAATACAGTATTTTTTTAGGATGATAGTTCAGACTTTGAAGGTACCTGTGGTGGGTCAGAGGAGCTGTGCAGGTTGACTGGCAAGTTATTACTCTTGCAACTGCTATTCCCTTTGTAACAAGAGATGAGCATGGCGTCTCCTGCCTACAAACAGAGGGGCAGTTTGGCAAACGGGAGCAGCAAGAGCAAGGAGTTATGTGATTGCCTGGAGAGGTGGGGTGAGGCGAGAGAGTAAAGGAGGGAAGAGGCTGGTGATTCACAGCCCTCTAAGGAAGACATATTGATGGCAGACCAAGTCTTGGAGGGAAATGCTTGGAATAGCCACGTAAGATTGCAAGCTTAGCCTTATCCAGCTCAAGTGCGGATGCACAGACAGGCCGCGCAGACTCTTGGCTGTCACAACCAGGCTGCATGTGCACAAATGCTGCGCTTCTTGGGTTCTCCTGTAGTGCAAATACAGGTAGAGTCTGTAAATCCCCAGCACAGTGTCCTGCAGCCACCCATGAGACAGAGCAGCCTGACCAGCTGGTGACCCCAGTGCTGGCAAAGCACCAGTCTCAGTCTGAAGGAAGGTGACCATGCAGCAAGCTGGTATAACTACAGCCCTGGCTAGCAGGCTCTGGCTGAGAGGACGGACTTCCAAAAGAGAGTTTGAGAAAAATCCTCTGTGTATAAATCAGTTCCTTCAGGAGCTTTAGGAGAATGCTGAACATGGGGTTTACAGGGACATCAGCTCCTGCCTCTGCTCTTCTGCTCATGGCCCAATTCTCACTCTTCTACCCAGGTCCTTCAGCCCTTGCTTAACGGTATGAGGGGAAGAAAATGCCACGTCAAGATGCCTTAACCATCATCCCACTATTTACACCCTCCTTGGAAACTTGCCCTGGTTGTCTAATGCAGATGCAGGCAGGCCACAGCAAGCTGGGGCCTCTGCCCTGCTACGCTGTCTTCCAGTTTTACCTCTTCCTGTGACATTTGTGTTTTGGTTTGGTTGCACCCTGCCTGCAGGTGGGAGTGAGCCAGGGCAGCAGCCAGTTCCCTGCCCTGGATGGTGTGAGGATTCACCTCTGGGACTCCTGCACTAAAGGGGGTCCTCACAGAGATCACAAGGAGTGACCCTCAGAGCTGAAAAGAACTTGGTAAAAGGTTTTTGAGGCCTCCATAGGTAGTGATGCAGAACATTTATGTGTGTACAGCATCTAGCTATCCATTAGGAGAAAAACATGAATGAACTTGGAAGCAGGGAAATATTCCTGACATTACACTGCTGAGTTACTGTGCACATTGCATGACATCTGTGCAGAGCCTTGAGTAATGGATGACTAAGTATCATCTGATTCTCTGTTAATAAAAAGGAGGTGAATATGCATGTTTCGCTGAGGAAGGAAATGATGAAACTGGGGCAAAATACTTGGAAAGAACTGCATTTCAAAACCCCTTTTTCCTTCCCAGGGCAAAGCAGATGCTGCTAGCAACTCCAGATGGGGTTGGGAAAAGCCAAAATTATAAGGAAGCAGTCTTTTGCTTTTAAGTCTTTTTGAGTTATGATAGTGAGTGATAGAAATTTCATTGTGTATGTTTCCAGTGTAAAGCTATGGAGTGGGCAGATTTCCTTCTGCCTTTAATAAGAATTGGGTGATTCAGACACATGCCCAGTTGTGTTCTGAATTTGGAAATCAAGCATTGCTTTCAGCAATGAATTTTTTTAAAAAATTGATTTTCTTAATATAAATCATCTTCTAAGGTGACCTTGGGTGAGGCAAATCAATACGGGACTGCTGAAAGCAGCACTTGCTCTCAGCAGAAATACTGACGCCAGAGCTGGGCAGCCCCAGCCAACCCCTGCCCCATGGCAGCCCTGCCACACCTGACCCTAGCCTCTTGTCCTGGCCCTGGGGAGCCCCCAGGCCCCTCACATGCAAGAGTAGGTAGTGTGGAGGGTGGCTTGAACTCTTGGAGGTCCTCGGGTTGTAGCAAAGCAGCAGGCTCTCAGGGAGACACTGCAGATCTTCGGCTGGTTGGGCTGGTCTGTGAGATGGGCTCCCTGGGATCCTCTGAGCAGGAATAATGGTCTTCAATTAGTCTGCAGCATCCCTGGGATCCAAGGTAGTGCAGACTGAGCAGTCTGGCCGTGGCAATACAGTGAGCATGATGCATAGTCATCACACACTAAAGGTTTATATTATTTTAAAGATGTGCAGGGAGAAGTTACTACTCTAATGCTATCATGTACGTATATGCAGGCTTATCTTCCTTATGGCTTCAAATATTCCTGCACAGGAAATAACAGAAATGCAAAAGAACACAAGAAACTCAATAGCCTGTGCATCACTGTAGTTTCCATTATTTCCTGGATTTGACTAGCTCAGAAATACTGCAGGAAGTGCTTTTTCTTGTGGTATTTTTGCTTCCTCTCCCAGAAGAGTGGAAGCATTACACAACGACATGTGAAAATGAGAGAGGAATCCATGCTGCCGGTGGGTTGGGTCATGGGAGCACTGGATTTCTGCTTTCCGTGGCTGTTCCCGTCTCGGCAGTGGAGGGCTGAGGCCTGAGGGCTGGTATGGCAGCGCTCGCCAGCTCTGAGCAGCCAGGAATGCCTGGTCCTCTTTGGGGAGGGTGGGCTGTGGGGCAGGCACAGAGCTGCCGTGAGGGCACTGGGATCACTTCTCTCTCCTCATTACTCTATGATTGCAGAGAAGCTGATCAACCCGAGGTGTTTCTTTGCAGCTTTAGGCCCATTTTTATTCTCAGTGAATCTGCCTAACACTCACATACAGCTTAATAAACACCCAGGAGGTTGAGCCAGTTCCTTGCGTGTACTTCATTGTTTTGACACATTTTGAGATCTCGTTTGGAGATGTGAAATGCCTGCAATGTTCCCCCATCCAGGCTGCACCCTGGCCAGTCAGCATTCACTCTGGTGAGCCAGAGCATATGCATTAAATCCTGCATTAAAACTCTGCTGATAACATTGTGCTTATTAAATAATACAAACATTTTTCCTGTTTGCCAACCAGTGGGGATCCCTAGTACACACTGGGGAAGCATGAACTATAAAAGCCTCTATTCTTTTTTAATTAGGCCGTATCTAATTAAAATTATTGCCTGCCATTACTAGCATTTATAAAGTATTTTCCAACCCAGCATGACTCATGGGGCTATATGGAGACAGATTGCACTGCAGTCTATTTGGGATGTGTTTGCCTGTGCTGTGCAATCGTCCTTTATCATCACAGGCAGGCAATGTTTGTTCGAATTATTATTCGGTGTCTACTGCCAGCCATCCAGGCCTCCACAGTTCTTTTTATAAATTCACTGATTAGCCTATTTTGAATATGAAATATGGATTTGAGATCCAGCTTAGGGCTCTGAACAGACAAATCATTTGAAGTAGGACTGTCCCTAGAAGTCGCTGATGGGGAATTTAACAGCTCAAGATGCCAGGCTAGTTCAGGAGTCAGCTATTGCAAGTGATGTGGAAACACCAGCAGTCTTTCTATTAACCCGTGTGAGAATGGGAACCATCACATGTGCTCTGAGCAGCCTGCTCAGGCTTGGCCCATGAGGAGTGACTGTTTTGTAGGGAAGCAAAGACCCTGGCACTGGCATGGCATAGGCTGCCATAGGCAACCCCAGTAAAACCAAGGTTAGCCAGCAACACCCGCTGGAGTGGAGCCAGGTGTTCCTTCCAAGAGAGAGAAACTGAGAGCCCACATGGAGAGATGGGAAGAGGCTGCAGCAGGCAGAGGTTTTTGCCTACATTTGCCTGAAGAACAAAAGCGTGTCTGAAGAGGGCATGGGGTGTGGTTGAGAATGGATGGGGGAAAATGGACTGGGAGGGAACCGCACCCAGAGGGAACTGGGCCAGCTGGTTTGTGCAGGGCAGGAGCAGTCTGCAGGCTCAGTGGTGAGGGATGGATGCTGTTGTGAGGCAAAGGGACACTTGGGGCTCAGGGAAGTGCAGGGAGCTGCCCACAGAGCTGAGAGTGGCTGCTTCAGGCCAGGCAGTAGTGCTCGGAATGATTATGCTGGTTTGGCAGGATCTTGGCTGGAAGCATGCAAAGTAATGTGCAACACGTGGAACCCCCAGATTTACAGGCTGAGAGCTGATTCCCAGGCGAGGAGGAGGACTGCGGGTTTGTAGGCTACAGGGTTTAGAGCAGCAGCTCCAAGGGGTCAGACATCCTCCGCTCAGGAGGTGTCTGCACTGGAAGGATGCAAGGAGTGAAGCAGAGTAACCTCCGTGAGAGCCCGTGCTCCTGAGGAGAGGCAGGCAGGAAGCAGTGCTTCTGCTGGGGGATGTGCAGGGCTGCTCACCTTCCCTGCCCTCCACAGCCCCTGCTTCATGCCCCTCCCACCCTCCAGCTCCCTCAGGTTGGGTTCGAATGGTGGTGCAGATGTGAGGGGTGAGAAGCAGGCGAGGGGATGGGAGCAGGGTGCTGAGTGAGAGGACACAAAGGCAGTGGCAGCCACTGATGGAGCAGCTGAAAGTAAAAGGCTCAGCTCCACAATCACAGCATGGATGGGTGAGCTGAAGCTGTTGCTATGTTAGTGAAAGGTTTACAGTCGTGTTTCAGCCCTTTTTCACTTTCTGTGGTATGTTTTTCTTCCAAGTGTTATTACAGTGCATGAAACATAGGTGTGATGCTATTATTGTCTTTTCTTTAAGTCAGTTCATCCCAAGTAAGACATAACAAGACGTGGAATTAGGCTAAAGTTAAAATCCTACCATATAAATTTAAGTTTTTAGTGTAGGCTTGCCCATCTGAGATTATACCAGCTTTATTCTGAATGCTGTACCTAATACAAAATAAGATGTAATACCTGCTCTGTGAGCTGATAATCTAAAAGACAGGTCCTTTAAAAAGAAAAGGTAATATTTTTAGCTTTATTTTATAGGTGAGGAACTGGGACACACAGACTCAAATTACTCCCATGTCATGCAGACTAGGAATTAACATGTGTTTTGAATTTCCAGTTTCATCTTAACCACAAAACCAAATTTTCTCTTTGAGTAGGGGTGGTTTGTTCTGGATTTTAAAACATTTCTTATATGGAGTGCTAAAACAATTTAAAGCTCTTGCTGTGCTATAGTTGCTCCCTTGACACTTGGACAACTACTTTTATGTCTGCAGCATTTTCTTCTCCCACTGTGGATCAGAATATAAATTTTCTTACCTCGTGCAAGACAGTCTTTGCTACGAGTACTTCTTTTCTTCACTGTACCTTGGCGAACAGTTGCGAGCATCGTCCAGTATGAGCTTTGCACTATTTCTGGCGTTAAAACAACAACAATAAAACCTCCTGGTGCTCTTTCCCACAGATAAACAGTGAGGTAATTAATCAGAATACAGTTATTTGTCAAATGCCACTCAATTGGCTTTTATGGGTCATTCTTTTATTTCTCTTTAATTACATGTAGAGAAAGAAGAAGCTGAGGTTGTGCATGGGACAGGGCTGGTTGTTGCCATCTAACAGGGATGAGCTTTGGACTCATGTCTTCCTGCTGTAGAACACAAAAAGAGTCAGTGAGCTAACACCCAGGTTAGGTCCTGCTGCCGTGGTTGGCAGGTTGGTTTTCACCTCCACCTTGCTGCTGGAGCTGAGTTTTTTCTGAGCTGCTGCTGTGCTGAAGCTGCTGCTAAGCCATTTGGAGTGCCATGATCGTGTTCTGCTGGGAGCCTGGTTTGCCTTCAACTTTAGGCCTTGCACCTCGAGAATTGAAGGCGGCATCTTGGGCAGATTTTCTTAGGGGCAGCTGTTTTTACCAGCAGAAGGCACTGGGTTAGACTGCCGGGATCCCAGTGCCCTTCAGCAATTTGTTTCTCATTTCTTAATGCAACAGTATTATTCCAGATGCCTGAACTTCTCACAGGAAAAGCACTGGGAGGAGGATGCTAAAATTAATTTAGGAGGATAACAAGTTTATACTTGTTTCTTCTGCTCTTTCCCCTGCATGGCTGTAAGGGGCAGGAAATTGAGGGAAACCAACCTTCAGGCTGGGCTGCATAGGTCACTTGCCTCTTTACATCTCACAAAACCACGCTCCCTCACACCCCAACCAGCACTCACCCTCCATCGCTCGCCTGTGCGGTGTCTGGGTTTGCTTTCCTTCCTGAGCTGAGCATGTGAGTTTGAGAGCTCACACACCAAAGCACAGAAGAAGAATGGGAAACCTGCCTGTTTGGTTGCATCTGGTTTCACCGGTTTGCAGCCACACTGAAAAGAGTTTTCAGCCTGAAACAGTACCTTACAGCAGAGGAGTTGCTTTTCAGTACCACTGAAGACAAAATGGTTGCAGGTCTTTGGAATCACATCTCCTCCAGCTCTGGTCTTCCCTGGCACCACCGGAAAGATGGGCCTGCTTTAGATCACCTGGGCTTTGGCCAAAACAATCTGTGTCTGAAAGGGAAATACTGCCAGAGCAGTTAAATTTAGCCTTATTAATTATTTCTGGCAGCTCATGCAGTGCCAATTAAACAAGGATTTAATTCCCCAATGATTTTAGCAAAATTTTCACTTTCAATCTGTTTTAAGTCCTAAATATGCAATCTGTCTATTAGAAGATGGTCGCTTCCCCAAATAGTTTAAATCCAGCTTATTTCATGAATGAAAAGAAAGGGGTTTTTTACTGTCAGAAATCCTTAGTTTATGTGCTTTTTGCTTGTCTTTTTTATTAGCTGTACCATGCTACTTCTTGCTTAGTTGCTTTTGTTTGCCTACTCTCAGACTCCAGAGATCCATTAACCCTAGATTTCTACTTGTCAGGCTTAGTGTAAAAAAAAATGTGAGGGGTTTGTGGGGGTTTTTTTGTTTGTTTTCTAAAGAGTACAGCCAGACCACAGGCAGGTATTGTTGTGTAACCACTCATTAGAACGGCACCAGGAGCAGGACAGCAATTTGAATGCCTGTAAGGTAATAGGAGCTTATCCCCAGGTGCAGGGCTGCCCTGGCTGGCCCTGAACCCTGCCAGGAGGTGTGTGGGAAGCAGTGCAGCCATGCAAACCTGCTCAGCGGCAGAGCTGTGTTGTCACCTTGTCCTACTGTGTGCTTCATGGACCCCTGCTGTGTGCCAGCCTCACACCCTAGGCGAGGGCAGGAGCTGCCCCAGCCATATGCCCAGGCACAAGGCTTCTTCTGGAGGTGAAAAATGGGTGAGTGGCATTTCTATGGTGGACTTTTCTACTATAGTCCCCTCTATCCAGGGATCTGCTGGCTGTGATGCTGGGACATGCAAACGTGCTCTGGAGACATCAAACATATGGGCTATTACAGACACCCAATACCTCGGCGGTTAAGGAAACTGCTCCTTCCCTGCACTAAGGTTTATGTCATAATTGCATTAATGTAATATCTTGGTGGGTGTAGTTGTGAATTGGATATAAACTTGTGTGTCCCATGAATAGGTAAAGCATGTAGTGTGTGTTGAAAGACAGAAGCAGATGTTTCACATTGCTTAATAAACACATTCCCAAGCTGTCACTTCTTCATCCTCAACATGGGCCACAAGAGAATCAAAGTATAACATCTGTTTGTAAACATGATCAGGTGTGAGTCAGCAAAAGGAAAGAAGTGCAGTATGAAATTATAAATTGCATGTTTATATGCTCATTTATCATAATAGAGTAGGGCCTGGGAAGAATTTCAGCTAAAGAATTAATCGCAGTATCTCAAAAAGGAGCATCATGCCCCCTCTATTTACTGCAGGCTCCTAGGTTATTTCTCTGCGGAAAGTATACAAATGTAACACTCATTTACTTTGTTGTCACACCTGCAGCCCCTTGTTCTTACAGTTTCTGATGGTAACATGAAGAGCAGGTATCTTCCAAGAAGCTCTTCCTTTAACTTCATCGAGCTTAATTTAAATATCCAGAAATGCTTGCAATGACAGTAAAAGTAATTATCTCCCTAAATTCCTAGTGTTTGAAGCAGTCCTTTATCAAAGCAGCTGATTCTCTGCTGATGTGCATTTTGTGTAGCTGTCTGTGCTTGTGTGGAGGCTGCGTACACCTGTTCTGCTTCGGCAGCCTGTCAGGTGTCCAGCAGTACCAGGAGGATGCGCTTTTAGGGTCAGAAAGGGCAGGTCAAATATCCTGAGAAATTGTAGCTTTTGCGTTGAAACATTAACTAACTTTGGTAAGTTAGAGTGGACAAAAAGACCTCACTTGATTTTTCAAAGACTTCTTTAAAACTACGTGAGTTCAACATGGAGAAAGAACAGCTTTTAGCTGTAGGCTCCTTTGGCTATCCCTAGCACTGTAGCTGAAAGTTTCATGTGAAGCTTGCTGATGTTGTCTGCAATATTTGGTTGGAAGTTATTAGCTGAGTTTATTATTGTTGCTCCTACTGAATTAATGGGCCTTTAGAGCTGGAGACAGCACCAAGAAAAGGGAAAGTGATCCCCATTTCACACCCAACATTATACTTGGCAGGGCCAAACATGCCAGAAATGTACTGAATGCAAAAGAGGAACAAAGGTTGGAAATAGGTCGTCACTCACTCTTCAGGCAGATCATGTGTCAAAGATGCAGTTGGGTGGAGTGCAAAAGGACCAAAGCATCCCTGGCTCCCCTGCAAATTCAGCTGAGGAAAGGTGCTGTCACACACTAGTAAAAGCTATCTGTGCCTCAACAGATGATGGACAAATCCTTATCTCTGAGATCATTACCTGGCCTTGCATTTAAATATTTTCAATTTTCATTTATTTCCTTTTTGTTAGAATAATTATTTTAGTTTTTGACTGTCCAGATGGCATTTTACTTGAATGGCATACACTTGTGTGACACTTCAAAGACTTCTTCCTCCACTGCCATTTTCAGAGGTTTCTGTGCCTTTTGATTTTTGAGAAGTCCTGGGCTGATCCTTGCTCCTTCATTTTTAAATAAGTACCTGGTTGTTGTCATCCATTGTGTTTAGAACTCAAGGTCAATGCTGCTAAAGCGAGATCACTGATCAGTGAACACTGATTGCCTTCAAGACAGCGCTCACATTGCTGAGGATCTCATACTAATAGTGTTCTTAGGCATGAACTGTGGTCACTGCAAGGATTCAAATAATCTTTATTTTCACTATGAATTTTGTGTCATAAGTAAAACTCTTCCCTGTGACAACCCCGTAAAGCCAAAGAAGCCTTGCTGTGAGCTTGCGTGATAAAAGCCAGGATTATTGCAGAATCATACACAAAGTGCAGTGCAGAGGGACCAGGTTAGCTCCCAGCGTAATTCCAGCCTCTGCACCTCGGTCTGGAGCAAAACTTGGCTTGACCTTGTAGCCTGCAAGTTTGTTTATTCCTGCGATGTAGGACCTGGCTGGCCATGCCCATCCCAGGAATGGTACAAGAGCCTCCAGGCAAGGTACGGCAGACATTCCATCTAGGAAAACCTGATGCTTAGAAACACTGTCTTTAAAAAGGGAGTTTTACTTCTGTAAACTCGCAGCAGCATCACATTAGCTGCTATTCCTTGTTGGAAAGTTGAAGGCAAACAAGCTATAAGAAATAGCTCAGTGTTTCTGCAAGACTCATACAGCTGGTTTACAGCAGCATTCTTCAGAGTCATCTGTATCAGATGTCTTTTTTTTGCCTGGCTGTGTCTTGCAAGGGGCTGCAGATTGTCAGCTTTGGGATTTCTCGTGAAAGAATTTGCTGTGATCGTAGGGCATCAGGAAACCTCTTTTTTTTTATGTAGAAAGATGAGGGGATTTGGCAAATACTGAATAGCGTGATCAAATAATTTACAAGTCTGACTTTGAGTTTGTTTCCTTTCCCTGAGCTATTTATGCAGCACACGTTTGAAGGCAAGCTGTGAGTATTATACACAGAAATCTGCTAGCATGCAATCTCCAAGAGGAGATTTAAGATTTAATTTCAAGCAGGATCTGGATCACAGGAGCTAATAGGAGGAGCTGTTTACACTACTCTGACAGCCATACTAAAAATTTCGTGTGTTTCATGCTTGTATTTCCGTACTCCATTTCTGCTGTGGTGAAGGGCATTTGCATGCATGGACAGACTGAAAGAAATGCCCACTGATGTGAAATCGTGTTTTGTCATTAATTGCAGAAGCTAAGGTGAATGTAAGAGGGAACATGGAAGCTGCATCTCACCCACCAGTGTTTATTGCCATAAACCAGCGGTGGGTGTTGTTCTGCTGGTGAGCTCTGGTGAACTGGCCGTTCTTCTGTGGCAGCAATGCCCCAGGACTCTGGAGTCTTGCCCCAGAGCTGAGAGGCAGCAGAGAGAGGAGTAAAAGGTCTGGTTTCTATCTGCCCACCCTGCATGAACATGAGTGAATTAACTTCTCTAGTTATGACCCTTTAATGTAGCAAGAGCGTGAGCTCAGTGCAGTGTCCTGGGCTACACCACCGAGTTCAGGCAGTCCAGCCAACTCACCAGAAGTGAACAATTGTGGCTCTTGCCTTCTTTCCCATTTTTGCACTGTAAATGGTGCCTTCCCTCCAGCTACCACAGCCATCCCTTACTGGTGAGGAAAAGCAGTAATGCCCTGTTATTAAAAAACCAATAACTTTACTGAAACACCCCTTAGTTGTGATCTCAGTGTGGTAAAGAAATGCAAGCAGTCCACACCACTCCATCGCCCATCAACAGTTTCATCTTTTCCCAGAAAATAGCTAGATTCCCTGAGATCCTGAGGGCTGTAGCTAACAGGGATTGCAAGCCCTGGCAGTGTGGGAGAGCCAGAGGTTGAGATTCAAGGTATTTCAGAGGCTCTGCTGAACTGGCAGCTCCCTGTTTTGTCTGCAGCATGTGGTTCTAAGGGTTTGCTTTCCCTCCCTGTGGAGACAGAGGTAACTTTTGGGTCTTAAATCTCTGAGTACACACAGAATTTGACAACTGCTTTGAGTTCCTGTTAGTGCTGGGCTTGCACAAACCCAGTACTTTGTGACAAGTACTGCAGCTAAATGCATTAATTAAGAGAAAGTATGAAGTGTCTGCTTTCCCCTCTGTTCATGGTCTGCTTGGGCTGGCACTGCTGTCAGGCATTGACCTGCTGGCTTCAAATATCTTTTCATGATCTGCCCCACCACTTTGTCCACTTCAGTCTTTCAGCTTGTGATAAGCTAGGGCATATTCTCTTGTGCCTTTCTCTGACCACCTCCTTTTCTTCTCATTTTTTATCCCTTTTTTATCTCACCTTCTCCTTTTTTTTTTTTTCTGTCTTCCTAGGCTCCCAGATCCTCCTTCTGTTATGAAACACATGCAAGACCATAATGGCAATAACTCATGGCAGTTGGTATGGTAAGAAACTCTAAATATTAGGATACTATCCCTGAAATTAGAGCTGGTTGCATTCTCCATTTTTTTAGTTCAGGTGTATTTGAACATTCCATTCACATTCCAGTGAATGGAAGACACTTTAAATAGAATTCTTTCTGAGAAAATTACCCTTTGTCCTGGTGTAAACCAGCAGAAGGATACAATTCATTGAGGAGGAAGAACTCAGCATATGGAATGTCTGCATGGCTCAAGTCAATGTCAAGACTTCAACTGCCTTCAGTGGAGTCAGGCTTCCTCTCATAAAGAGAAGCTGCACTGCTAGATTAAACTGCCTTGATTACTGTCACTGGAAGCTCTGCTTGATTAGACAAAACAGAATTTGTCCTGTGGAAGAGGTTCAGGAGAGGGAGAGAGCACAACGGAAATCAGCCCTGGAAAAAAATCTGATTGTAAGAGGTGACTTGAGCTCATACACATGAGGCCTTATTAAAGGGAGACTGTTCAGTCACACAGTTACAACAGCTATAGTGGGGAAGGAGTTTTTCATTAATTATTCAACAGAAGGGAGATCTATATTTTGCCTCAAACTGACGACACTTTTTACCATCTGCTTAAAACATAACTGTCTCCTAACAACTATTATCCACATGGGCTTTTTCTCCTTTTTTAGAGTAATCATTATGCTAAGCTTCCAGATTGTTTAAGGTATCTGAGGTCCAAGTATGAGCATGCTGTTACAAATAGCTGATACTTAAAATTGCTATTCATTTTCATATGTTTGACTGGCAGCTAATTAGTACATTTGTTTTTCTCAGTTGTAATTGTGATCCAGCAGTGGCCTTGATCTTGCTAACTGTTATATCTGAGCTTAACTGCAGTCCTGTAATCCCAACAGGCTCATTTTGAAAGGGCATAGTGACTCCAATTCATGACTAGTATAACTATTGAAATTAGCACTTTTCACCAGGGATGAATTTATCTCAGTATCTACAAGTGCCCTCGACACATACAGAGGGTTGTTAGCAGTGGGCCCTGAACATGAAGTGAGCAACCAGACCCTAACTGCTTGCTCTGAAGGTGTCGCTTAAACGAGATTTTCTGTGTGTTCCCCACCAGGCATCCCACCTCCACTCCTAGGGAAAAAACCCAAACCAACCCCCTTCAAAAAACTGTGTTTTCTGGGGTCTTTGAAGGGAACCAGATTTATGCTAAACTCCATGAACAAAGCATCCTGAAAATGGAAAGGAAATTCAGACATTTGCTTTCATGGGTACCTGAATTCTAAAACAAATATAAACAAACACTTCTTATATGCCAAGAAATATTTTAAAAGTAGTTAATGGTAAATTAAACAGAAATTTGTGGCTCTTGTATGGTAAGTGTTGCAGCAGAGGACTGTCTTCTTCTTCAGTCCTGCATTTTTAGAGTGCTGTTGAGAACTGTGCATCCCAAGGGCCAATATGGCTCTGTAGTTGGCTAATTCTTCATCACTCCGAATACCATCCCACAGTGGGAAACCAAGAAAACGTTGAGACTGTCTTCAGAATAGAATCCTGCACAACTGGAGGCTGACCTCTGCTGAACTCTGTCCCTAGAAGCTTGTGCTGGCTGGCTGGGCACCTGGAGCTGGCGGAGCGGGCAGTGAGGAGCCGTGGCCCCGCACGGGCACACGGGCAGGTGGCTGTGGGCTGTGCTGCACAGCTCCCACCCGAGAGTGCCGAAGGACACCTCTTCGAGAAGGGGCAAAAGGCCATGCCAAACATTTCCAATGTTGTTCTTATCTAGAAGGGGAACTTGCTTAGATCTATACAACTCAATGTTTGCCACACTCTCATTTTGGGGAGAACAGTGGTAGATGGGTCATAGTATTGGAAATATTTATTTAATTTTTAATTGTAGAGCAAAAGGACACTGTAAGCACATCATTGTGCATATACTTTTATATCAATTTTGTATGCTTTTAAAATTCATTTTGTATTCTTTCCTCTTACATAAGTGAATTTGTAAGTTCTCTCTCATCCTTCCAGATTGGGCTGGAATTCTGAGCTACGGGTTGGGACCTCATTATCAGACATTGCCATGCAAGGCAGTGCTTACTTAGCCAGCCAAACTGCAGCTGAATTGCACCTTATCAGCTGTGCTCAAACAGCGCATTTCACCACCCGGGTGGCTGAAACGTGCTTCTTTTCAGATGCCTTTTCAGATTCATGGCAGACTCTTTGCAAATGCACCACCTGCAAACAAGAGCTCCCGAGTGACTGCTGTCCATAGTTCTGCTGTCTCCAGCGGCAGGGAATGAATGTCACAGCTGGTGGAGTTAAAGGCATCGATTATCAGTGTAGTACCAATCATTATCCATAATTCTGGATCACTACAAATCCTTGTATTATTGCATTTATAATACGTAGAGTGTTTGAGGGAAAAAACCAACCCCCTTTATTTTCATATGAGGATGATGTTGACAAACTAGCAGGAGAGATAAATTTGTAGAAAACATGCCAATGACAAAACACTCCAAGAACAGCTTTCAGACAAGTTTAACCTATCTTGTATTCACCAAGCCACCCAACAGGAACCTCCATAAGCTCACATGACTTCTGTTCGAGGAGGTTTGTTTTAGCATAACTGGGTGCCAGAGCAGTTAAGCTCTGACTGTGACACCTGGGAGCCATTAGTTTCCCGGAGACTAAAGACTGGCTTTTGGGAATGGCTGATGATTTGCCTTGCATCACTTCCTCAGGTGTTCTGCATACCTCCGGGGCTTCTTAGTGGCCAGCCCGGTGCTCCGTCCTCTTGCCTGCTCAGCGTTGTTCCTGCTTCAGAGACTGCATGTCAGAACAGCTTCTCTGCTGCCAGGCTTTTGCCTGGCCCTTGCCCACACTTCATCTGCCCTTTGGTTCCTCCCTGGGAACAAGAGAAGTAAGAGCCAACAAATCAAACTCTGTAATTCCACCTGCATTCGTTTGTATATCCTATTTGTAAACCCAGAGAAGGAGGCAATATAACACAGCTATTTGGGAACTAAATTGGTAGGAACAACTCTCCCTTGGAGCAAGGGAAAGTATCTTTTTTGTGATTGCAGCATCAGATTCTGCTCCAGTTCATGCTGAGAGAATTTGTTGGAGATGAATTTGTGCTGGTCATACTTGTGTCTTTCTGTTACTGGCATGTTTTTATTCCTTTAAAAAAACCACTTTGCATCAGTTTATCTAATTTGGATCTGAAACCTTTTGATGTCATATAAGCATTTATTGCCATTAAAATCGTGCCTGGGGTATCGACATTTTCAGGCTGTTTTGTAAAGTGGCCTTTTAAGCAGGGTGGGGGAAATGCTGTAGTGTGGTACACAGGTGGTTTAATTTCAGCTTTGTTTTCCTTGGTGGAACCTTGTGTACAAGTTGCAGTGATTTAAGAAGGTCTGACTACAGGAAACATGGAAGAATAAAAATGGGATGCAAGTTAAATGATGTTTGGACACTGAATTTTCTCTCAGTTTTGCCTATTAAATCACTTCTTTAGCAGACACCTCTGCTATGCCTGTGTGTGGTTACATCTTTGGCCTACTGGACTGAAGTCTGTATTATCTTCACGAGCTCTTTAAGGCAAGTTGTGTTTGTTTTCACTGTGCTTTTAATGCAACCTGCATCCTAACAGAGAGTACTGCTTCTTTACTGTTGCATTCCAGAAGTAAATTTTTACTTCCTCAGAGAGCTGTTTTCTGGCAATCCCTCACTTTCTTGAGGGTGAGATGGTAGCCCACAGAACAAGTTCATAGATAGGCCAAGTTAACTGTAGGACTTTTTGCAGGTGGTAATGGACCTCCACTCCTATTTTAATCCTGGTATAGATTTTTTTAAAAAATGGAGAGAAGGTGAAATAGTTTTACAGCTTGGGTTTGTCACATGGACCACTGACCTCAGCTAATATGAACCTAAGATGCAAATGCACCTTGCTACTAAAGCAACTTCTGTCCTCTCCACAGCAGTTTTATCATCTTTTAAGGTATAACATACTTGTAATGAACCCCTGAGAAACATCTCATTGTGGCTCTTTGTCTTTATTCAGATATTATGAAGTCCACTTCCCACTGCTGCATGAAGAGGGGCAGCTAATGAGGGACGTACTTCTCATGTGTGGCACTTGGTACTTTCATGGGATGGGTAAATCTGAAGTGCCTTAAATTGGCACACGTCTACCATTATTTCCAATGTAGCGAGAGCAGTGTAATTAATTTCTAACATTAATCTGTATAATAGATCTGAATTTAAATATTTTTGTTTCTAAATCATTATTTCCCTCCAACAGTTTTATCTCAAGAGCAATATTTCTTAACCAGGACTGGGGAAGTTCTGATATCAGCATAGTGGGTGGGAGATGATGTCTTAAGATAGAGGATAATTTTTGTCTGTCAGTGTCTTGTCTGTGGTTGATTTAGGACACTACTGGTCATGTTAACAAGGTCTCTGATTTGGATACACAGCCTTATAACCCAGGGTACTGGCAGCTATAGGTACTGCTGACTTCAACTGAAGTGAGGATTCCAGACAGTAAAATTCAAGATTTAGGATGAGATGTGTTTGGGGTTTTTTTTCAGAATAAATGCCACCTGGGGGAGCAGGGTCTCCTACCATGTCTAAAACTGAGCCTGCAGAAATGGAAGTATGCAACTTTCAGAGGACATCTGAGGATTTCTGTACCGAGCTTGTGATGGTTTATTTCTCTGAATTGAAGAGGAAGGTTCCATGGCCTCTATTACTTTCATTCAGCATGGTTGTCCGTGCTGCTGCAAATTCAATCCCAATGGCCTGAATAAAGAGCCTCCTTATCTCTTAAATCTCTGCTGATTTGCAGCCTAGTGTTGGCCCAGCCTCATTAGACAAACAATACCCAGGTACACTCACTCATAAAAGGTTAAAAAAAAGCAGGTAGCAGAATGTTCTGAAATATTTATGTTCTTTATTCTTGAGGTGAGACAAGTATGGGTGACTTTAGAGATGAAGCTTCACTGCCTACTGAGTGTTTAGAAATATTTTGCCTGCTGAGTTCTCTAAAAATAAATTTGAATGTTCTGTTGTTAAAAATTATTAATACTTTTGACTCGTAAGCATAAAAGGAAACTTTTATTTACGGAACTTAGATTAGTATGTAAATGCAGATTTAACATTGTAAATGGAAAACTGGAACAGTGTCTCAGAGATTCTATGTGACTGCCCTATTTATTTTAGCAGTTAACACAGCATGAGACTAGAGGCTGCAAGTAAATTGTGCCTTTAGGATATGAAAAATTCAATTGCCTAATAGCAGTAATTCTAAAATAAATATTCTATTAGTAATAGAGTTAGAAACATTACTCCAGATATTCTTTCACTGTTTGAGTAGGTATTTAATGAATGGGACTTTTTAGTTTTTCCAAACTTTAGGTAGAGACTTTTTATTTCAGTGTGAAGTTTTTTCTTGGTTTTTTTAATATATTCAGACTTCATCCAGTGCACAGTGTTTCCTGCAAGTGCCACACTTTCAGCAATTGAGCCCTTTTTGCATGCAGGAAAACCTTTCTGGATTCTTGGTTCTGGGTACTGAATAGACTATGAAAAAACATAAAACCCCATATTCTCCTTGCTTTAGGGCTTACTTGTGCCAATTTCTAGCTTTTCATATCTTGGTTATATGCACTTGAACACCTTGACTTCTGATAAAAATACCACTTTCTTGTCAGCTGAGACCACAAAATTATTTTTGTCAGCATCTCTTTTCCTTCTGTCATGAGGGAAGAGGGGAGTTTTTTCTATCCTGTAATCTGATTTGGGTTTGGCTTGAAATCATGATAAGGCTGCTGAAAACAACCTGTGGAAGATGAGAAATGGAGATGAACTGAGGGAAAGGGGTAAAAACCAGGAGGAAGGTTGCTATTTTATTTACTCTTTTGAGTTGCTTGGATTCTTAAGAAGTCAGTCTTTTTGGTATTTGGGTTAAAATACATCAAGTAGCACAGGACAATTTCCTTTCTTTTGCCTGCCCATAAGTGTTTTCCTTATCATACATGCCATTGCTTCCTGCTGGCAGGAGGTGAGCGGCTGCCTGAGTCTGGCTTCCCTTTTTGTTCAGCACAAACAGGTGGCACATCAACAGCTTTCTCCTTTTGTATGAATGGTTTTTAGAAAGCTGAAACTTGGCCTTCTGGATATCAAATAGCCTATTTTAGGAATTCACCATAGGATTCTGGACAGGAAAATGGGACAAATTTCTGTTAACTTCAATAAAAAGGAGGTTTTTGTCAGGAGAGGTGAGCCCATGCCTTCAACTCTTAAGATGATTATTTGGTAGTTAGTTGTTAGAGACAGGCAGTCTCTTTGACCGCTTTAATGTCTTCTTTTCACATTGACTAGTCTGGGTGGATTTTCCCTTGCAGCATCACTGATTTCTCAAATGCTCAGATGCACTTTATGTATTCAGGCAATTTTTTACTGAAAACTGTGTCCTGGTGTTCGTTTGGTGTGTTAGCACTTAGAATTCCTTTCTGTTTATAACTACCTATACATTGATATATCAAGTTATTTCTCTGCATCTTCCAGGTCTTTATTGAAAACTAAACTCAATACTGAGCTCCACACATCCTCCTACTTCATTTCCTTTGTATAATTTTCGTTTTCAGTGCTTCATTTAGATTTCAGGTCAGTCGTTTATAACTTCTTCCATGCTAACCTGAAACAGTTATTTCAAGTAAAACATAATGCTTTGCTAAAATTCAGGTGATATTGTAGTATGAGACAATAACACAAATTATTAATAAGAATCAAGTAAAAGTAGCGCTGCTTTTTCACTTTCTGCTGCAAAATTCCCCAAGTAATTCTGAAACCGGAGCCTGTAGCTATAGGATACAGCCAGATGCATCTGGGAGATCTTGATCCATGCTGATATTCATGTGCAGCAACAGCCAGAAATTACTGAAGAATTCTGGTCAGCCATCTTACCCTCATTTACTTGTACTGCAAGATAAGCAGGCTCCTTATGAAATCCTGGACTATGGCCACCTGCCTGCTGTTCCCATCCAGCCAAAAGGAAAGAGGCTCAAGGGAGGCTTCTGGCCAGGAGCGGTGGTAGCTCGATGTATATCCAAATGTGAGGAAGATAAAGATGGCCAAGACACAAGACTGCGTGTTCTTGCTTGCAGATGACGTGTAACTCAATTTTTTTACTGGTGTAATTGAGTGGGTCTAACTGGGACATGAGCCCTGAGCATGAGAGCATGGCTGGCTCAGCCAAGACTTTAGTGGGCCTTTAGTATCTATGAATGAGGGCAGTTCTTTGCTCATGCTTGCACCTCTTTCTGCCTGTAGCATTTAAAAATGCACTCGAGAGCAATCACCAGAAAGCAGGAAACCTTTAAGCACCAGAACTGATGAATTCATTAGTAAAGAAGGGAGGAAGTAGGAAAAGGAAGTGAGGAACGATCTCTTTTGGGAAGAGATCTACCATTTTATTATCTTTGGTTTGGTACCTTGCACAAAGTGGGTTTGTGCCTAGGGCTCGTGGCCCTAGGCACTATTTTATCTGCAAGAGTAATTGAAGGAGAGGGAATGTGTGTACATATATTGGTTTATCATTTTTTGTATTTCATTTATTAATTTCCCCCAAGCTGAGCAATGTAAGTAGTTCAAATGCAGCAACTGTGGTGACACCAGGAAGTAATTATTTCAGGAAGCCTGCAAATGTGCCCTTATTAAACAAATTGAGGTGGGTTGTTTTGGTTCGTTTTAAGTAAAGCAGCAAGAAAAGAACTGGAAAGTTGCCACCTTCATAGGATGCAGTACAGGACACAAATAAAGAAAAAAATTTATGATTCTGTCCCCAGTAAGGAGACAGTTGTCTCCTGCCGGGAGAGAAAAACCATGCAAAAGCTTGTTTTTTTGTGTGCCTTTTGGGGAACAATTCTCCTTCAGACTTGCTGTTCTTTTAATATATATTTCTTTTTTTGCTTTTATGTCACTGCTTTGCAGTGTTTTGAAAGGGGAATGTATGTCTGAATGGTTTTCTTTATAGAATATCCAAAGAAAAAACTGCATCAGCAAATGGCTTATTGATGTGTTAAAAAAAAAAAAAAAGTATGTGATGTACATTGAACATTGTGAAAATCTGAGCCGAGATCTGTATGCCAGATCAGCTCTGGTGAAACTGGGGGAGATGGACTGAGCTGACTATAAATCGGCCCCTCTTTCAATCCAGATAGCTCTATGGAGTATGGGGAGAAGAACAGGTTGGAAACAGGACAAGCTTCCAGTACATCTTCAGCAATTGGTTCATTTAAAGTACTTCATATTTCAGGTATAGATTTTTCTTTTTTTCTTTTTTCTCTCTTTTTATTTTTTTTCCTATTAATAGAAAAAAAAAAAAAAAGCCCATATAGGAATAGCTTTTGAACAGAAACAAATTTTAGGATTGAAAGAAAAGTTGAACTCTTGCCAATAAATGACTGAGGACAATGTAGGAGGCTGAAGAAGGTTGTTAAGAGTACTCTGAGAGGAGGAAAGTGAATGTGCAAATATTTCTGCCTTCTGCTCTAGCAAGACTGTGCTGACCATGAGTTTTGGCTTGGAATTCATTTGCCCCTTCCCTTCTCTCAAGCACGTAACTCTTTGTAGAGAGCTATTTTTCTGGAATTTGTATGGTTATACAGATTCTTCTCCATTTGGAAGAATGTTGCTCAGTTAATTACATGAACTACAGCAGAGAAACCAGTGTGTTTTCGATGAAATTTGGTTCTAATATTGCACTATAACATCCTATGACTTAGAAACAATTTAAAACTGCAGTGTAGGTTTTTCAGATATCTAGAATTTCAGCCATCACCTTTAAAGCACATGTATTGTTTGGATGTAAATTTTGGATTAAGGAGTCTTGGATTGCTCCTATTAACCATGTAAAAAAGATTAGATCAATTTGAGCAACCAGCCTGAAGTGTTCTTCTTGCTATTTATGAATCAGAACAGCGCTCGTTTTTTGGTATCTCTGCAAAGGCATCTGAACTGTTTATGTTGTTTTCAGGGTGCTGTTCCACCAATCCTGGCTGGAGGCAGCTGAAGTGGGGATGTGGATAATGTAGTGAAGATGATTTTCTGTTTCTTTTATCTACTTTGCTTTTCTGCTTTCTGCATTTGCTTCAGTGTTATGGTTGTTGTCAGCCTGAGAGTGCACTGCTTGTGGGCGCAACTGAATTCTTACTCACTTATCATTTCATACATGTCACAGATAAAAATATATTTCTATGAGAAAGTGCTTATTGTAGTCTTGATCAAACTGCTCTATGTTCATTTTGATGGATGATGATATCCAAATGATCACAGTGCAAACTGTTAGTTTCAGTCCCTTTTGATTTAAATTAGGAATGAAATTCTGTCTAATTCTGCCTGGTTGCAGGCAGTCTGATACTTTGATAGCACGTTTGTGTTGCAACCTGCCCTCTCCTCCAGCTGCTCAGGCATAAACCGATCAAATGTTGGTCTGAGGAGGCAGAGGTACCTGTTACTGGTGGCCCAGTGTTTGGGCTGAGGTTGTTAAACAGAGAATTCACATTTCCTGAGAAATGGTAGCTGCATGGCTGTGACCACCCAGGTAGGGATAGAGCAGGAGGGACTGCCGGGAAGGAGGCACTATTGAGGCAACTCAACCTAATATCACACTCTCCCATGTGAAATTATTTTAAAGAGTTAAAGCTCTGCTGCACTGTCACCAGTCCTTTGGAATGAGGCTCCTTCTTTTGATTCATGCAAAGCTGCTTGCTCCTAACTGGAGTTAGCGTTCTGTTAAAATGTATTTGTGCTCTGACACGTCAGGCCAGGCTTTCTGAGCTCCCTCTGCACTGGTCAGACCTGGGAGCCTCTTTGGTTCGCCAGCCCAGATAACGCATGCAGAGGGCTGAAAACCAAGCCCGGTGTTTGCAACTTTGTGCATCATTAAGACTGGAAACAAATGCTGTTCCCAGATAACCTTGACCAACATTTGTGCCTTCTAATGAGGTAACAAGTCACACCTGTCTCATCCCATCACCTGCTGGGCAGTGGCACAGGTGTTACAGATCATGGAGCTGGATTTTGGGCCGTGATTGTCTTCGTCTTTTTGGGTGCATGCAATGCAAAATGGTGAGCTGTCCTGTGGCACGTTCTGCAGCCAGCGGCTGCTCAGGAAAATGCCTGGAGTAGCAGACATACTGCCTGTTTAAAGAAAGGTCAATATGCTGATTCACTTTTTTTTCTTACTGAAACATGCAAATCACTTTCTAGGCCTCAATTTCTGAAATAAATTCCCATAATGTCTGTATTCTTTCAGAAATTATTAAAAGGATTTGTGGGATTATTCTGAGCTCAGACAGCAAGAAGTATCAGGCTGTTAACTGAAGAGGTGTGGAAACCAGCAATAGCAGACTATCTTGAATAACCATGTTAGTGTTTGGTTCTTGGAAGGCTTTTTCACCCTGGACAGTGTGTTGTTTTATTTTTTCTCTCTCACATAAATGTTAACAGTACTTTTAAAGGGTTCACTAGTTAAAAAAACCCCAGGTTTTGTATCCTTTTAAGTGATTTTTTTTTTTTTGGTGAAATTAGGTTTCCAGCACTGCTTCAAAAATCAAAAAAAGAAATAATAGCTTTTGAGTTTTGGAGGACATTGTGAACTCTGGTGTTTGTGTTGTCTGGTTTTGGAGTCTATCACACTTAGTAACTTAAAATTTTTTTTTTTTTTAATTTTAAGTTGTCTGAATGCTTGTTGGAAGTCATGACATATTTTTAAAACATTATTTGAAGTGCAAATAAAATTGAAGTCATTGCAAAGTACTTTAGGAGAGAACAGATGGGAAAACAATGCTATGCCATGATGTGTTCTTTATCGTTTCTAGAAGTCGCTGGGAGTATTCTGCTTGAACCTCTTCTGAGCACTCAGCTGTCTGCTTAGTGAAAGGACAAAGGACTGACAATAAGGCAGAAAATGCCATTGCGCTGCTATCTACACCTGCCTGTCAGAGCTGCGCCTTGTGTGCCGCAGGTGCTGTGTCTTTGCCATCATCGGGCGAGCAGACGAGACGAGCACCTTCACGGATCGGCCTTGGGAGCTGCCCGGCGAGGGCTGCCGGCGGCTGCCAGCATCCCCCGCTCCCGCCTCCAGCGAGGCCGCCGCGGCACGGGCAGGTGCGGGCGCGCTG
>VZTA01002824.1:446686-457883 GCA_013398855.1 Mohoua ochrocephala
TGGCGGCGCGGAGCGGGACCCGCGGGGTGCGGGAGCGGGATGCGCCCGCGGCCGCTGCCTGTCTCCAGCCCGGAGCCTCCGCGCCTGCAGGGCGGTGAGTGTGAGTCGGACCTGGGGCAGTCCTCGCCGGGCACTTCCCTGCCCGGTGCGGCCGTCCGGCCCGGGCTCGGCGCGTCCCGTCCCGGGTGCCGGGACAGGGCGCAGCTTCAGCGCCGGGCTGGCGGCTCCCGAAACCTCCGTGAGGACTCGTCGCCCGCAACGGGAGGCGGTTCGGGCGAGAGTCCCCTGGGCCCGTCACGGGGTGCCGTGCGAAGGAGAAGTTCCCGCAGTAGTCCCAGGGTCAGCAATTTAACATCTGTGTGCGTTACTGTTTAATGTGAGCGGGTTACAAATCAAACGACCTCTTGCTTCTAGTTTTTCTGGCTACACCTAGGGACGTGGTGGGGAGGGAGCGCGGCGGAGGGCGCCGGGCCGGCGTGGTTGAGGAGCGGAGCCCGCCCGGAGCGGCGAAGACAGGGCAGGGGCTGTGGGAAGCGGCGGGTGAAGCCCTGGCAGCGCCAGTCAGCTGCTCTTCCCAGCTTTTTTTGACTTACGGAGTTGAATGGAGAAGACTCATTAGTAACGAGAAATCGTGTTCTTGGTAGCTGGTTGCCTGTGTAGTACTATTTTTTTTTTTTATTCAGGCCCTTTTATTTTTGGCTTTTTAAGTTGATATTTGGAATCATTATTTAATACTTAGGTGTAATTACTAATTCAGCCCTGTTTTAAATGCAGTTTTTAGTTTGAATTAATGCTTTGTTACTGTGACTCAAAGTTGGTTTCAGATATCGAGATAAGATTATATTAATAATTCAAGAAGAGACTATATATACTTGACTTCCTGTCACTGCTTCGTGCACACCTATGCCTCCGCAGAGATGGTGGCAGCCAAGCAGATGCTGTCTGGAAGGAAACTAACTTCTGAGCCTGTCATGTGTTTTAAAATATTGAGAAACAGATACACTGTAACATTTCAGCGTTATGGTTCTCTTTTTGATTTACAGCAATATAAATTGCTATTCACGTTTAGGACGCTGGCAAAAAAGCAGTAGCAGTGAATTACGCTACTTTGTCCATGTCTTTGTCGATGCTTGCTTACAAACCTAGTTATTTTATTTCTTATTAGTTCTTTCTTTTAGCAGCAATGTCTTACTACCAAGGCAGCATTTTCTGGAAGCTCAGAGTGTAAAAAGGGAAAATGTAGTTCAGCTAGTCAGAGTCAAAGCTCTGAGACTCTTGCACTAGACGTGAATGGTATAAAGGCTATCCCAGTGTACTTGAGAGCTCAAGTGCCTGCTTGAATGGCATATGCAGAGGCAATACTTCTGAGTGATGGAGCCACGCAAATGGTGGGCTTCTCTGAGTGGAAGAAATCCAGTTCAGTTTTTTCTCTGCACCATTACAACTTGGGAGTTTCAGCTCTTGCTAAACCAGAGCCTTGGTTTATATTTGTTTTTTTTTTTTTTTAAATTAACTAGAAAGGTGTTGTCGTGATATTACACAGTATTTTTGAGATGGCTAACTCATTGCATGAACTTGAATTCTAGATTAATGTTGATTATGTGGACCACTATTACTTAATTTTATTTTTGATGAATTAAAACCATGGTGGTCTCCTTCTGTCTACTAAAACTAAGTATCAAAATGCTTTGTTGTCTTTGTTACAGCAGGTTTGGGAATCAAGATTAATATTTATTTCTTTAAGTGTGTTTGAACTATGGATTATAACTGCAGATCTTGGATTATTTACAACTGTTGTCTCCTTGTCTGCTATATGCCTGAGGTACCTGCACTCCACAGTGCTGCAGACTGCTTTCTCCAGTGGTGCATTTCTCTGCCCTACGCTAATTTTACCCTTTAAACAAGGGGAACTGTTGCTGGATCAAAATCTATAATGGATAACTCTCCACAGTGTTAAATTTACTGGGAACGTTACCTTTGTGTTCTGCGAGTTCAAGATTTGGTCATCTTAGTGAGGTTCTGTGGGCTTTTTGAAAAGCCTTTGGAGGACACCCTTTCTGCTGGAAATGATCAATCAAGTGAAAATTTCAAAAACTGTTGAAATTCTGCCAGTTGCTTGTAGTTTGTGGCTGAGACTGTAAGGAGCTCGTAGTAACAGCTTATGGAGAAGTTTCAGCGGCGTGAAGATTATTCAATTGGTGAGATCTGCTTGGAGTTGTGCCCTAAGTTGTGAGTTTTGTCAGAATAGAACTTGTCAGTAAACTAATACTGCATCATAGTAGATTTGCATCATAAAGTTGCTGTATCATAGGATCTTGGGGTCTTATAGAAACACAAGCTGGCTTACCTGTTCCTTGTGGGGTAATGAGTTATAGGCACTGGAGGCAGAGCAGAGTTGGCATTAGGATGAAAATCTTCTTGGCCACTGACTGCAGTCTGTCTGAAAATGCTGCTGTGTCTGTAGTGCCTAGCTGAGCTGTTTGAACTTCATATGGCCCTTATCCCTCATCTTCTAGAACTGAGCTGCAGCTTCTGTACTCCCTGATCTGATGTTGTTTTCTTCCACTAAGTCTTAGAATGGGTCAGGGGATTCTTACTGCACAAGTTTTGATCAGTACAGAGACTGAGAAGGGTGGATGAAGGCTTCATGAATGGGCCTCATTGAGGGCAGACTGTTTCATTTTGGCTGTGTCTCTTACTGCAGTTGATGTTTCAGGCCTTTCTCTATGAACCAAGTTTTCTTGCCTTGGGGGCTAGTTACAAGTGCAGCAGCTCCAAAGAACAGCAAAGTGAGAGGTGATGCCTCAGGCAGACCTGAGGAGTAGGTGTCAGTCCTCTGACATAAGTATCAAGTCTTCTCCATTTTGTTACATATTTATTTTTTCAGAATAAATGTGGCAGATCACACATCAGTGATGCTCATCAGCTTTGCTCAGTAGTCCTTGGTAACCCCTCGTAAGCTACATCAAAAGTGCAGAGGGATTGTGACTGAAGTTGCAGGGCCAGATGCTGCTTTTTGGTGGAGCCTGATTCAAACAGGAGCGCTGTTGCTTTGCTGGGGCAGGAGTAGAAACTGAGATTGGTGATGCTCAGCATTGCAACACAAGCGTGCTTGACCAAATGGCAGTGGGGTGTGTTCTCTTTTATGGGCTGGCTAGCGTGGGGAACCACATGCCTTTGTCCCATTGCCAGCCACGCACCTCGTGTCACATCTGTTCTCAAGGGTGGGCTGTTTTATGCATTTGAGATCTGTGGATTCTGCCCCTTTACCTTTCTGGAGATAATGCCTGTGCAAGAGAAATGTCTCAGTGGCTTTAGGCTGCAAAACATTGGGGTTTGAACCTTTTTGAATGCTGTCTGTTTTCATCTGCATTTACTGTATGTTTATGAAAATATGTATATTTGGTTAATGGAAGTTGTCCTATGAAGAACAGAAGCTGATTCAGTCAGTTACACTTTGCAGAAAGTGAGCCCCAGATGTTAAAAGTATGAACCTTGCATATATAAAGGCTAAGCAGCACTGAGCCTTCCTCTTCCGGATTGCCAGCTCAGTGCTGCCTAGCTCCTGTCTGAGAAGCTGGTGTGTCTCGGTGTGAGGTCCCCTGTGAAAAATCACACATGGGCTTTGCATGAGATTGGAAATTCAGGTTCAGGGATATGCATGTCCAAGGGTTTGTTTTTTTTTTTCCATTTTGAACAGGACAGGAAAATGTTGCCTCTATTAAGAGCTCTTGTGTCAAGGCTCAAACTCACTTTGCTGTTTGAACTCCCACGAGCTAATAACTTGAGTTACTTCAACCTGTGTGTGCGCTATCAGAAAAGGAAATGTAAGAGATGGATCAAGTAATACCTTTTGGCCTTTAACTGTAGGGGAGCCTGCCTGATCCAGTTAGTGTTTGGAAAGTGGCCTTACTGCAGGCACCAAACACTTAAACCCTGTAGCTGCTGGGAATGGAGCTAGAAGAGGGAATGTGCTAAATGAATAAGGGAGGTGTGACTGGTGTGCTGGTGTGTTGCAGGGTTTCCCCTGAAGTGGAGCATCAGTCCCTGGTGACAGTGAGACAGAGCATGGAGCACTGAAGCTCAGTGTCTGTGTCTTCAGAGCTGGTCACTGTAGTCATTCACTTGCCTCAGATGCTGCCTCTTGGCTAATGTAGGCTGGTAAAAGTAATAAGAATAGAAGTGATCCATAACAGAAAGTACTAATCCTAACGTTTAATCATAGTCAGACAAGAACTTAGGTAATTTCTCACCAGAAATGTAAAACCTAAACCAGTGGATTATGATGGATCTGCAGAAGATATCATCTGTTTAATGTTTATCTTTTGTCTTTAATACTTTGCAAACTAGTTTTGAAATGGTTTTTGCAAGGCATTCAGTTAACTTGTGGGAGATTGCTAAACAGGAAAACAGCACTTAATGCAATACTGGCACGGGAGTTTACCTAAAGGGGATGTTGACATAGAGTAAATATTAAAAATAACTATTTCCTATTATTCTAATAAAAATAAACAAAATACCCCTCATCTAGTATCAAAAGTTCAAATATTTTCTAATTTTAGGGAGTTACTTTTTTTGGTGTGACCATGTTGTCCAAAGGAAGTTGGTTATCTTTGTCATCCATGTCTTATTTTGGTGTGGTGACAGAGCTTTTGTACAGGAGTTTATTTTTCTTGGTTACAGTGGTATCAGGTAGTCTCAGGAGTTGAGTGTGCTGAGTGAGACATAGCTCTCTGTTTCCTCTGAACATGCCTTTGGTGTGGAACTTCTCCATTCCCCCCAGCTGACAACCCTGATCTGCCCCGAGTGTGCATCCCCCTCTGTAAGCTCCTCACAGGTGGATATGCTGTGTTTTCTTGTTAGGTTAGGTGCTAGGAAGTACCACAAAGATACATTTAGATTAATACCGTTTCTCTGAAACTGTAAAACTTCTTGTGCTTGAACAAGAGTTTAGAAACTGTTTCGGTGTTTGTCAGTGTAGAAACAAGAGATGTATTTAATCACCCCCTATTCTTCTTGAATTCTTTGAATCTTACTGTGTATTCACATACACGTCAAAGAATTCAGTTTTCAAATGTTTTCAGTCTCCTTGCTGACTTGCTGGTACTTTGGTCCACTTAACATCTTCACCACATTTATTTCCATGATTCATTTAAATGAAAACTATATTGGCCATAAGATATATTATCCAGAAAAGACATATTTATCCATGTGTATGTTATGTGTACATATGCACATCTTATATGTGTTGGACTTGATAAAATATTTTGAACAAATATTTGTTCAAAGCAAAATCTTAATAAGACCTCTGTTTTGTTCTAAGAAAAGACTGATGAAAAAGTAGTGACCTGGTTTTTCTAGGTAATTCTTCCTACCTTAAGAAGATAAGGAAAATAGCTCTTGGAAACTGATGTAATGATTTTAATTGAGTCACATCGATTCTTTTTCATTGCAGGAGGAAGGAAAAGCTGCAGTTGTACTCTAGGGTAAAGCTTGCTTTACATGTTATGTTTATTATACAGTTATTAAATGCAGCATATGCATCTTGCCAAGAGGTGTCTCAAATGTTCCCTTCTGCACAAAATTTTGGTGTGCTGGCAGCTATGTAATGCATTAACAGAAAAAATATCCGTGCTGGTTTCTCACAGAGGCTGTAGTGTGTGCCAGCAGTGGATAATATAAATTAATGTCTGTGTATGGCACACTGCTGTGTCATGTGGGAAAAGCCAAGTTTTTTTCTGAGCCTTGTCTGACAACGGTGGGAGACCTGTGGTAGTGGCAAGTTATGAAGGACTACTTATGAAAAGAAACAAATCAAAAGGGCTAAAGGAGGGAGAGATATGTATAAGAAGTAGGAGGAAATAATCAAGGGAAACAAAATTGACTAGAGAGAACAGTCAGAAGAAGTTGGGAAGCTGGTTTGAAAAGGGTATCAGCAAGCAAGACACTTAAAAATTTTGATATTTATTGCAAGATAAGTACAGAAACTCAATCCTGGATATGCTGTCTTATTCTTTAATGGTAATGGATAGTGGCTTTATCATTGCTGCCATGCCAGTCTCTGTTTTAACTTGCTGCCTTAGGCCTGTGAACAGCAGGAGGTTATTTGCCAGGCTGCAGCACTGCACATCAAGCTGGGTTAGCAAAAAACATCAGTACAGTTTGTGCATTGGGGAGATAGAGGATCTTGGATTTCTCACATGCGTCCCTTTCCGCTCTCCTTTGAAGGTCAAAAGAGTTGATGAAATCATAGTTGTAAAGAAATAGAGGATGAGGAGAGAAAGGGCTGCAAGGTGAGAGAGAGGCAAGGCAGCTGCCAGGGGTGAGGGGCAGACCCCGCAGGAAGTGTGGTGGTGCATCCATCCTGGCCATGCCAGGAGGGACCTGGCATTCCTAGCCCTGGCATAGCTGAGCCTGGGTTTCACTGGTGTGGATGTTGGGGAGGGGAGGAGGGTTAGCTGGGAGCAGCAGCTGGCAGGCTGCTGAGAGGCATGGGCAGGAAGGACTTCCAGAGAGCAGTTTGATATCGGTGAAGTAGAGGAGATCCTTCTGCTGAAGCCATGTTGGCTCCCTGACCAGCAGCTGATCCAGAGGGGAACAGGACAAGTGCCCGTGGCTGCAGAGGAAAGCCGCTGGGGTGTGCTCCCCTCTGTGTGCTGCCTCATGCCGGGAGAGAGGGCAGCTTCTGTCCAGACCCGAGTGTGTCACTGCCTGGAGCAGGCAGGGAAGTCCTGGCTTGTGCGCTGCATTGTGTGGGTATCTGAGTACAGAGGAATAGGTACTGTTTTATTAGATCACTGACAGTTTTATCTTCTTTAAGTTTTACTTGATATGAAGGTGTCAGTTTTTGAACTTGTTCCCCCAATACTAAAATTGTACCTGTAGTTCTTTGAAGACCAAATTGAACAAAATCTCCCATAAAAAAACCTTTGATTTTTTTGTTCTCCTTTCTGCTGCTGTGAAACAGCATTGCAGTACTTCCATCTCATTCCATAATACTTCATAGCAATGTTTTGTGCTACCTTACATTGTATTATTTCAGTATTTCAAAAATTCTGTTTCACGGAGAAGTATGAATTGATGTGCACCTTATCAAATGGCTATTAATTTCTTCTCCCACACTTTTTAGTGTACTTGGCATCATCTGGAGCTACCTTTTCTTTCCTCTTATTTTGCTTTGACAAGTCATGTTTAAGACTTGAGGCATTGTGAAATACCAGCTGTTTGCTAAGACTTATGATGTGTAAAATGCAATCTGAACTGACATCTGTATAGTAAGGCTTTGAATTTTTATATTTAAGAGAAAGATGTTCTGTCAAAGCTCAGTGAATGCTATTGGCTTCAGTTCACCACATTGTCAAGTGAGAACATATCTTTTGGAAAAATATCGGTCAACAACCCTTTCTGTCATCCTATACTAAATGTCAATAGTGAATGTCTCGGTAACATGAAACACTGAAGGACTGTTAGTAGGATATTTGTTTCTTTGTATATTCAGAACATGAAACATTAGACACAAATTGCATACTACAGAGGTATTGCAGCAATTTGTATAAAAGCCTTTCATGTACTATTTAAAATGCTCTTGCAGACCTACAGGTGTGGTTCAGCTGTCTTATATTACAATCCAAAATATTTTTGGCCTTTACTTTCATTCAGAATTTTATTTTGGAATTGGTCAATAAGTATTCAGTTAATCTGTCAGTACTTAGTTTTTTGCTCATTCTATCCCTGAAACTTATTTTAAATCATATAGAGACTATAGTATGATTGCCTTGCAGAAACAAAAAAAAAAAGAAAAAAAAAGAAAAAGTGTGTGTATCTGGATATATATATATATATGTGTCATTGCTATAATCAAATATTCTCTGAAAAAAACCCCAACCAACCCAAACCAAAAACACCCAACAAACCAAGGCATTTTTTAAAGCATATTTTTAACTGGTAAAGCTTAGCAGAACAAGATGATTTGTATTTCCAAAATCCTTAGATATGCCCTTTAATCCTTGGTACCATCAAATTTACCTAATTGTTTCTGAGTTATATAATGGTATGTGCTGTATAATCTATACTTAGAGTATTTTGTATCATTGCTTGTTCCTTCATTCACCCTCTTTCTACATGGAAAGAAGCCTGACAGTCAACTAAAAGAGAGTGATTAGAACTTGGCCCTTAAAAATGTTAATTGTCACAGCAGTCTGACTTCACTGTTGTGTACAAAATTCGATGCATTAAGAAATGAACACATTATTTTGCTTGCACACACTCTAAACTTAAGATACTGTAATAATTACAGCATCATCATAGCTTGTGTAATTCTTTGTGTTCTCCTTGCATGTTAGCAGTCAATATTTAAATTATACTAATGTGCTCCAGTGATTGATTTCAAATTCCCATCACCTACTGCCTCATGTGGCAGTGATGCCTTATATCAGCTGATGAAAGGCCATGAGGGCCATAGTATTTTTCCCTCTGGATTGTTCAGGATCTATGAATAAGTATGTCTGATTCCAGCACAGAGAAGGTTAAAGGTAGATGGAGGACCACGCCTTCTCTGCACTAATATCCCCTCAGATTTTAGGTGTCTCTGGATGGAGGTTTGGTGATGACATAGTGCTGCCATGTGAATTGTAACTTGAAGTGAACACTCATTAATCCGACTTATCTCTGTAGGATTTAGATCAAGCTTTGAATTTTTTTTTCCTGAGAATAAGTAGAGTGTAGGAAACACCAGAGAGAATGTTCAAACTATTGCTGTTGCCTGAAGCATCTTTCACTCTCAAAATAGAAAGACTGAGACTCCCTGAAGTGCCCTTGCAGGCTGCTGTCTTTGGGCTTATGGTCAGTTGATGTGTGGTTGGTTGAAAAGGGATTTCTGCTAAGGTTTTAAAACCTAGCTTACATTGAGGCAGCTATTTTGAAAATCTCTTCATGCTACTTTGTGGCTCAAGTTTTGCATTTCACAGTAGTACCAGTTTTGCTAAATTGTGTGAAGTTGTATGTGGAAACATTTAGGTTTCACTTTCTCTTAATGGTTTACCCTGCATGTATGTGCACAAAGTGATGCAGGGTATCAAGTCGGATCACATACTTTTCTGAATTGGCAAGTGCTTATTTTTAAATATTGTTGAAAATTCCTGCTGAGCTTTGATTTCCCTTTTTTTTCTATGTGTGTGTGTGTGTGTGTGTGTATCACTTAGCTTTTTGGATGCTTGATGTGAAGTAACAATTTTTGGGCCGTACCCCAGAGGGCTTGTTTGGGATGTGTATGTGTCCTCTTAGTGATGTTTGGTTTGACTGAATTCTTAGAGCATTTTTAAAAGTGCAGAATATGTTAAAATCTTAAGTGGTCTTTAACAGGTGTGTAATGTCCTGAGGTTTAACGGGAGTCTTAAGTGGGGTTAACTTGAGCCATTTCGTTTTGAGTTCTGCCTGTCCTGTTCTTTTTCTCCATCACGAAGAGGGCAGTGCACATTTACCCACCACGGTGCCTTGATGTTAATCACTACAAGTAGTCATGAGAAAGTTATTCAGGGTCTGTGTTCATTCAATTTGCATTTGTGGTTGGCAGCACTGAATATGGTGATGCCTCTTCTCTGTGGATTATGCTGAGGCCGCTGGTTTCACTGAAAGTATGCTGAACAGATGGCACTCTTTGTAAAAGCTGAGGTTTAACTCCCCAATTGTTCTCAGTGATGCCTTCAAGCAATATTGTTGGTTAGAAGGACTGTGCCTCAGAAAGTGCTGGTAGCTACTGGTATTGTGCTGCTGCAGGTTTTATGAAGCTTTATGGAAGTGACTCTTGTAATCCTATTGGAATGCCTCTATAGTTGTATCATAGCCCTATAGTTTTCCCTTTCTGCTGAAGACCCTGGTAAAATGATTAGCTGAGATGAAAGGCTTTGCTGCCTGGGACATTTGCCTCTTAATGCAAACGGTGATGGGAGAGTGTGGATGTAGGGATAGCTGAGCCATGCTGGATACAGGGTGGGCTGCACGTCATGAGAAGCTCCTGAGCAGCACACTGGAGCATATTTCAAATTTGTGTGTCTCCCCAGCTATAATTGCTCAGATTGATAGACCCCCGGGGGAATCTGCTTAATTTAAACTACCTGCTTTCTCTTTTCTGAGCATGTAGGTTTTTGTAGCTTGGAAGCCCCATAGCGCATCACGTTATTTCAAGAGCACAAGCTCTAGAAATATTAATGTAATGTGAATTATTCTCTAGTGTTAAAAATACCTGCTATGAAGTAAAAAAAATAGATAATTCTTAAAAAAAGAAATTGTAAGTTATTTGCCATGACCAGTGGGAGAGACATAAGAGAACAACTAATAAAAAAGTCCTGAAACAAGAGGGGGAATATTATGTAACACTGTCTCTTAGCACACCTCACTACAAAAGAGACGTGAGGAGTAGTTCCTTCCGTCAGTAGTATTACAGTAATTGTGAGTTCATGTGGCTTCTGCTTAGCAGCGAAGAAAGGCTGAGATGTTCTTTGTTTGGGGGCAAAAATGCTGTCTTGGTGGGGTTTCTCTGTGTAGGTCTTCTAAAGGTAGTTGTCATACTAATTACGGACTTTTTCTTTCTGGCTCAGAACTTGTGTCCATTTCCATGTGCTGAAATGGCTTTTTAAGTCTTAAAAATATTTCTTCAAATTTGTGGCCCAAAATATATTTTGCTAAACATTTAGGTTTGGAAATAACTCCTAAGTGATGTATCTTTTAATTCCAGTGAGGAACGAGTGATTTCATCTCATGTTGTGTCTAATCTAAAATTTGTGGTGAAGCAGTTCAGCAGGAAAATTAGCCCTCAAAAGGTTTTGCAGAAATACCATTCTTGGGAGATGTTCTTAAAACTATTTGGAAAAGAAATGTGGTAATAGTCAGCTTTTCCTGTTTTGTGCTGAAGAGTATTAGAGTTTGACCTCAAAATCCAGTGTTTCAATAAAGTCGTGTTAAAGTTTAATGAACTTAAAATGCCTTTCATCTTGATTTGAAAGAGCAGCAGAATTTGAAATGTTAGAGTTTCTGTAGAATATTTCATTTTCCTGACAGGTCTGCTAGTGACAACCTTTTTTCAATCTTCCCTGTTTCTCACATTTTTCTACCTCGACTCACCTAGGTGAGTCTTGATCTCACCTATCAGAAACCCAGACCGCTCTGTGATTAATAAGAGTACTGCTGTGACAGGTCTGGG